>VZSE01015288.1:190275-246734 GCA_013398275.1 Promerops cafer
AAAGAAAAAGAAAAAGAAAAAGAAAAAGAAAAAGAAAAAGAAAAAGAAAAAGAAAAAGAAAAAGAAAAAGAAAAAGAAAAAGAAAAAGAAAACATTTTAGGGTTAAGGAAAATAGAAAAAAAGAAAACAGCAAAGGTTTACTCCTTGCTACATCCTTGGGTAGGAAAAGGTTAAACAGTCAACATTTTTCTTTTCTTAGCAAGTTAGAGAACTGTACATCAGACACATTGTCTGCCAAATGCTTCATTTACTACCAGCTGCATTTTTACTTTGTTGAGAGATAGCTGAAATAAAATCACTGTTCTTTGTGCAAACGGCATGCTAAATAATGTACGGCTACAAGATTATTAAATAGCAAAGGCATTTGATAATATTAGAGTCAACCACAAGTCCCACTTCTGCTGATGCACAGAATTTTGAGTAATTAGTCATTGCACAGAGTGTTGTATTTATATCCCCTTGAGCCTCAGACGTTAGGCCACAAAGTCAGGAGACAAAGAATTGCTGTTATTAGGAGGACTGTTTTGGATTTATTTATATTCTAAGGCTTTATTTCAGTGTCCACTTCACTCCTCTGGCTCAGGCTTCCTCCAAACCAGAAGATACAGCTAAGTCAGAGAATTTTAGTGTAAACCATATTTTTACAGACAAGACCTCTCAACTTCAAGCAGAAGCACTTCAATGAGTTTGCAAAGCCCCCAAAGAAGCACAACTGGCCTGAGGTTATATGAAAAGCCTGGGAAAAAGGCCTCCCAGGTTCTGTTCTGATCTCTAACAGACTTCTCATGGCTTATATGCAACACATTAATAGCAGCTCCAATTTATGGACAGATAAATTGGGATACAAAGAAGACACGTAACTCTTCCAAGGATTTACAGCAAGTCTTATGCAGAGCCCTGGAACTCTTAATCAGTCTTTTGTTCAAATTGCTAAACCACAGTGCCTTCTTTAGACCACAATTGCTGCACAGGCCTGAATACTGTGACATATCTAAAATTATACAGCCATACATTATATGAGGCTTTATTAAAGTAAAGGTTGTGTAACATCTTCAGACTTCAATACAAAGCTGCCCAGTAAGCAATCTACTGTTTAAAGACAGCCTTCATAATTCTCTTTCCTATTAGAAGAGACAGATCTAATAAATTGTAATAAGAAATCTGAGGGAAACAACAGGATTCGAACACAAAACATCTGATGACAATTCATATTGTAGCAATGAGCCTTTCTTTTGCAGAACTGACATGAAAAAATAATGGAAACATTTTTGATTATGACAAATACTATGTATCATATCTCTGAGAATATTGCACAGAAAAGGACTCTATAGAATAAATCATATGCTCATCTCAAATTTCAGGCAGAGTAGATTAAATGTTGAATTTTATCCTTTCTCCTAAATGACTTTCATGTTTACAAGCATGGCACTTCAACCTGTGAGCTTCTCTTAGCAGGTTGTGCAATCTCTGTATCCAAAAAGCACAACCAAGCAGGGAAAATGCTGGTAATATAAGAAATTAGATGGTAAATGTAATGGTTATGCTTAGAAATACTGCAAAGTTAAACATTCTAGGTTCTCCATGACATTTAAAAGAGGGACCATTGACTTGCTGTGATTACTAGGGGCACTGTTGTGAAAAGAGAGTCCAAATTTTCATTTAAATATTGTGTGTCCAAGTGCATCCATTTGCCTTTCAAGAAAATACATCTATGTCTAAGCCCGACATGCAGATGCCTGATCTCCTGGCTGTGAGTGTGCTAATGCAGGACTTTTTGCACACGGCAGTGGTATGTGTAAACCTAGAGGTCAACTGATGAAGAGATCTTCAATAGCACAACTATACTATGCATTTAGAAGACCAGATGAGACAAAAATTACAAAGTCACCCCAACTGGTGCAAGTATATGTTCGTCATCTTGATCCAAGCTGGGCTACGGAGCAAACTGGAGGTTCTAAAAATTAACTCTAGATGACCTCCTCCCCAAAGTGATCTCAGTGCTGTACCCTAGAAATGGGGGGCCAACAGAGGGGCAGCCCCAGCTTACTTAGAGAGACCCCCATTTTCCACTAATGCCGCTGCACAGGAGAGATTCTGCCAGTGCCAGCTCTCCGAATGGAATCATGGAATGATTTGAATGACCCTAGACAGGACACCCCACCTCCAGCTGCAAGGAGCAACCACAGAGCAAATCCCAGAGCCAGCAGACACGTTCCAGCCTGCCATGGCCACCGACCACCAGACTGCCCCACCTCCAGAGGAGGCCTGGCATGGCTCTGAAACCCAGATCCTGAGTAACCTGGAGCTCCAGACTGAATGCCTCTCTGAAGTCCACCCGCACATACTAAGCCCCAGGCAGGCCTCTTGCAGTACCTCAAGGACTTGACTTGGTTCCCAGCTGTCACTTGCAGCACGCAGCTCCATACTATCCCATAGTGCTTTTTTTCAAAATGGAAGAGAACTAATCTCACTGCTGGCCAAATTCCAGCTTTGAGTAATTACATTCTTCTGACAAATTTTCCTTGGCAGTTTCAATTGAATATAATTAGTAAATGTAAATAGATGTAAATAGTGCTGTAAATTACACTTTGAGTGATTGTCAGAAGCAGAGGAGGAGAGCAAGGGTAAAGGGGCAAAAAGAGTAGAGCTTCATTCTCCAGTATGGATGATGTGGCCTTCTATCTCATCAGACCACATATGTCTCTGCCAAGATGGCTTGTTCACGGCTACTGCAGCAGCAGATGTCAAAATCCAGGATCATCGTGTGGTTCATCACACAGATCATCCCCTTCACCTCAAGTACAATTCTGACATGATGGTGTTCGGTCATGTCCTACAGCTGTTCGTGAGCAGCTGCCGTGCTCCACCTCAGCTGTGCTTCTGCTTCAGCAGCAGGCAAACTGCTTCACACACACGCAACTGCAAAATGCGTGTATATGATATTATTGTTTTCTATGAAAACATTATCAGATTTGTGAATGATTTGTGAAACCTTCTGCTACCAACAGAAGAAGTGTCATATAAATGGAATTATATAATTATCCTTCACAGCTATTTTAATGTAGCTTCATGTACTAGTTTCACCTAGAGTAGAAATAGCTTCTTCCAAAAATAAAGTAAATGCATATATTTAACTTAATATAGTCAAGTAAATTTAAAAGCAACTATTTAAAGTAATGAAAATAGAATATAATGTATACCTATATTAGTACTTTATTATGTGTCAAATATCTCGTACGTCAACTGCTTCAAACACAAATTGATATAGCTGGTGGGCTTAATCAGATCTTTCTGTCATAGAGAAAATCTGAGGATGATTTTTCAATATTTCACTTATTTTTCTGTTTATTCAAGATTTGAATACTAGAAAGTAGATAGCAGGAACTAGTAAAATGAAGGGAAAGTTAATTTTCTTGACAAAAGCTTATCGCACTATTTAACTATAACAGGAGAAACAGATGTTTCAGCTTTACAATACCATGTCTTGCAAAACTTCTCTCTGAACGACTATTCGTGCTCTACATGTTTTGGACTGTGTATGGAGAGCTCTGCTAACAGTCATGAGAAGCATTGCATACATTACTAAAGCCCACACTAAGATAATTAGTGCTAAAATAAAGAATCAACAGGCCTCTTTTCCTTCTTTATAGTATTGATTTAGTGTGGGTGAAAAATGCCAGATTTTCAATCTTGAAGATTCATGTTCCACCACAGAGTGGGAGATGGAGCCAGCTTTTCCCAGTCTTCTGCCAATAAACGCTTAGTTTAACCACCTCAAGGGTAGGGAGGAAGAGCCAGGCTCTACAGCCTATCAACCCTTAGTGTCTCTGATGAACCTGTGAACATGGAGAATGGGGAGCACACAAAATGGGACAAGGAACTCAAATTCTTAATCTTTGTGGCTGTATCTACCCAATTATTATGTTGTTCAAAAATTCCTAAAATTGTTGTGGGCAACAGTAATTACCAGGGTCAGTACTGAAGTTGCAGTGCTGCAGAGAGGACTCTGGGCAGTGGTAGCAGCCATGGCAAATTTCTACAGTGAAAGGGGACTTTGAAGCTAATTTTGTATCTGGCATGTGTATCTTCTAAATGGTAAACTCCGTTTTTCAGTAAGGACTCTGTAGCCTTTTGCAAATTCTGTGATAGGGTACACATGTCATTTAACTCTTCAGCAGTAACTTTTCCTTCTGCAGATCTAAACAGTATCAATACAGATCCAGGCACATAACCTGATGTGATTGTGCCTGGTCCCTCGAGATGCTGAAGTCAGAGCAGGTTAAAGTAGCAACTTTTTTTTAGTATCAAACGGCAGGCTAAGAGCATACACATGAACAACTCTTAATACCCTGTGGGTAGGTGGCTACTTGGTAAGTCACCTTACAGGTTTGATCCTTCCCCTGGGGAAGGATCTACTGTGGACATGCCTTGAAGAAAGTAATATGTCCCACTAGAATGTTTAATGCATATTTTAATAATAGAGCAACCCAGGTTAGTTGAGGATGACATTATTTTGCTTGGTGTTTGTAAGGGTTGCTTTAAAACCACTTGCTCTCAGGCAAAGTGATAATCAGGCTAAGCACTGTAAGACTTTTATAATGGAGGGCCAACACATATTTTTTCATTCAGGCTACAAGAATAAACCAAGCACAGCTGTTTTACTGAAAACAACCTACTGGTATTTAAGTAGATTAACAAAATTAACTGTGAAAATCCTCTGCTATGTGGAAGCCAATAACCTGTTGGCCACAAGGAGGCAGGGCAAGGATTTAGTAAATTAAAAGAAACTGTTTTTATTTAAAATAAAAAGAACTTAAAAAAAGAAAAAGAGGCGCATTACATTCGTTCAGACATGAAACTCTGAACTGCTAGGCAAGATAAAAAGCATTTTTCATCCACAGTGTGTGGTTTCAGTATTGCTGTTTTATTCCAAGAGCAGCAAATCTTTAAGATATCAAACAATAGCTGATCTGGAAGCAATTTTCTTCTTTTGAAGAAGCAGATGACACATATTTCTTCAACATCACTCCTGTGTGATAGAGAAGCAGCTCTAACAGTAAGCTCTGATAGCAGCAGTGGATTTACCAACTCAGAGCAAGAAGCCATTCTGCCAGGTTCACAAGGTGCTCCTCCCCAGCTAACAAATCCTGCTTCTGGACAGTTTTGGGAGCTCTGCCTTTCACTCCCTTGGCACTTCTAATTCTGGGCTAAAAGCAAGCAGAGGCAATTTGGTGTCTGTAGTGCCCTACCAAGAACCTTATGCATGAACCAAGAACCTTAGTGATGTCTCCTTCCCCTAACTAGAAATTTAAGACATTCCAAAACTAGTACTAACCCAAACTTCTAAATTACAAAGGGGCAAAAGAGGAAAATAAAACCAAAGTATCTCTATTTCAGAGTTATATAGAAAAAGATTGTATTGAACAATGAAACAACAGTTTCCACAGTATCAGAATATCACAGTCCAAACCTATAAGCGATCTTCTGATTGAGATGAAGTGGCTTTACTCATAGCTCTGCTACTGCATGTTAGTGACTAGGTAATTTCAGCTCCCTGTGCCTCTGTTTCCTCATCCTTTAAGCAGTTGCCTTTCCTCTTTGTGAATCAGTATGAGGTCCATGGATAAAAAACATGCTACAAGAACTAGTTGTTATTAATGCAATTCAGATATGGAATGCACCAGATGGTAAAATCTCCAGGATTTTAATGAACTATTGTAACAGAACATATGTAATATGACGTTATTATAACAGGCATTTAAATGTATAGTTAGTACATATAACGTGACCTGCTCTGCTCTCAGTAACTCCACTGGAATTATTTTGGATTTATGTCAGATAATACTAGGAACACAAAATAGCCCCATATGTGCAATGTGGTAAGGTTTTCATAGCAATGCCATCTTAACTATTGCCTGTCCTGTTTTTCTCTTCTGCTGGGGGTATTGTATTTTGTGGTTTCACAGAGCATGTTTTCTGCACTTAGTTCTGAGCAGGAAGCAAAGAAGTATCCTAATGTCAAAGATTAAAATGCACCCGACCAAGTATCCCTTACCTAGCATCATAAAACCATCATCATGAAACAGCAAGAACTTTTGGGTTTTTCCACTATATTCTGTAAAAATTATGTCTTTAATCACCTTATGCTAGACTTGGTAAGTAACTCATGCTTTGTCAGAAGAACCAAACATTCAGTTTCAGACTGTGAGTAGTATCTCCGTTCTCTCACAGTGTTTGAGTTCTAGACAAGATGAATTAAATGAAAGGGCAAAGGTGAAAAAACAGGACTGCAGCTCAAGTCAGTGGCATCACACACTACAGTCAGAGACAGGTACTTCAGTAAAGGAGGAACATGAGGACACCTTTAGTATGTATAATAGTTCTGCCTCATTTACAATACAGACTATAAAACTCAGGTGAATTGTCATTTAATATACAAGACACTGGAAGCAAGATATCAATTTCACATCGTAAATTAGCCTTTGTGCTAGTGCCCAAAGATTTGGCTGATTACTCACTGCTTTCCCCTAGTGCTTAAGCAGTCTTTTCCAAAGCAAGACAGTTAAACCACAAAAACGTACCGTAGTGTCCACAGCCCTGACCTTCCCAGCAGGAACGTGCTTTGGAATGGGTTCGTCTCCTGATATCATCATGCAGCCTTCTGCTCCAAGAGTAACAATTACGAGCTTACACCCTCTTTCTAACAGCATGCGTCCCACCTTTTCAGCATCTTCAAGGTTGCCAACTGGGATGCCCGTTAAAATTTCTGCCTGGAAAACAACCCACGCAAATGAAAATCATAATCTGACAGCATTCATTTTTGGACAACAGTTGCATTTGAAAACAGTATTTAGAATCTTTTTAAAATGTGTATTGTAGGATGATCATGAAACCACTTCCTACGCTGATATTCAGCTGTGTCTTGCTCCTTGCTTGAAATCACTGTGTACTTCAGGCACAGCAGACTAACAGAGAGCAGCCTAGGCAGAGAGACACAGGAGGTGTGGGCTCTGTTCCAGCTTCTACAACTTACCTGGTATACAACCCTTAGTAAAATCACATTTCTCCCACATGCCTCAGTTTTTTCATCTGTGAAATGGACACAGTCACACAGTCTTGGCAAAAGCATTTTGTGGTTTAATGTGAAAAAATGCTACAAGCCAACTTGGTCGCTATCCTTGAGGGATATTTATCACCAAGTGAGAAACTTTTTAAACACTTTTTTAAATTCTCAGTGCTCAGCTAGAGGGACATCACAAGGGAAAAATCTCTTCCAGGAAAAAAAAAAATTGCTCAACTTTGTTTGAGCACTCTGTTCAGTTTAATGTATATTTTTGGATGAGAATACCTAAAATTTATCTGAAGCCCTCTTTGGACAAAGGCCCATTAAAAAACTATTATATATTTGTGTTATGGCCATGTCCATATGCCTCTGTCAATTGTGTTGGCTCTGTTCAAACACAGTTAAACTCTTCTTCTAACTGACGGTGAGCCCAAGTAAACTTCTCCCAGTTGGGTCTTAAAATTAATCTCTTCTAGTTCCACCCAACTGAAAGCAAAACTTCCCCAAAATCTGCAGTGAAGACTTCAGAATCAAACAACATTTTCACCACTTCATTTTCTTGATGGCATTGTATTGTCAAGTGTAATGTGCTTTTTATCTTCTTTTTGGAAGGGAAAAAAGAAACAGGAAGGAAAGGGAAACAGGAAGAAAAGGAAGAGAAATTGTCTTTTCTCTGAAACAGTCTACCAGGCAGTTCTCCTGCATAATACTGTATGCCTTCAAGTGTAAGTAAACAGGCACATTATGTTTTGCTGTCTTTACTAAATTTTTTCCCGCTTGCCCGAGAAAAGGGAAGCCTTACTGTAGCTTGCATTACAAGGCTGCTGCTGGATCTTGAAGAATGCAGTCTGAAGCATTTTCAGATAACTGCTTCATAGCCGAGCATGACTTCCACACTCCTAGCACTTATTTTCAGTGGAAAACTTTCTTTGGAACCTATTCAGCAGCTACTCTCCTGACCTTTGCTGCATGGGCAGCTCAGCTTCTTGGGAAACAGCCGCTCAAATATTTCAAACTACCTTCCTCTGCATGACTGAAGCTTGAATTCAGAGCTCGCAGTTCTTGATGTAACAACCTGTAAACTACAGTGATTAAACAAGTGCTTCAAGGAGTGCCGGCCATGCCTGTAGTACAGAGAGGACGGGCAGGCAGCTGGGGACAGGAACTACTACAGCCATCCCCAAGCAAACCGCCCCCAGCTGTGAGTCAGCGCCCGCTGCTCGCCACTGTCATTTCCTGAGATTCAGCCTGACCCAGGCGAGAGCAGCCACCCTTGGGCTCTGAAAGGCCACATGATGCCAACACACTCCCTGGAGTTTATAGTATCACTTGCAGAGCACTTAATCGCTTTAATTTTTAAACACACGTGACCAAGTTCTGCAGTCCCTGCTTAGACAAATGCACAAATTATTTCAAGCGCTGTTGATCTGATCACTATGAGGCAGAGCCTGGTGTGGCAGGACTTGGTTGTTAAACTTGTGCACGGCAGGGGCAAGGCGTGGTCAACAGGTACACGCAATTTAAAATTACTTTTTTTAACCATACTGATCCCAGACAAGAATATAGTAAGATCTAAATTATAAGAAGGCAACTAAATCTGTCCCATTTTCTCTTTGGCATGCCACCATGCTGCTCAAACTTCTCTTGCAGTGTAAACTATTCAAGCATATTAAACATATTCCAGTTTTTAAAAGGTTATAAAAGTATTTTCAAGTAAGAAAATTTTTTTTCAAAAAGTATCTCACCAAACCTTTTGAATATATCTTCTTGCAAGATTTCCAGGAAACCAATTCCCCAATAATGGTTTTGGAGTAACTACAGATAGATGACATATAATATTAAAATATATATGTACACTCTATTCAAGTGTCTAAAGAGTCCGAGTTTCTTCATGAATTTCAATATCTCTGGAGCACGAACTATGTATTCCTGTATTCAGAACACCTGGTGCCCTGTGTTACAAGAATAAAAATAATTTAACAAAAATCCTTGAATGAAACAGGCAAACTGAATTTTCAGAGTGCTCTATGAGGGGCAATAATTCCAAACATTCTACCTCTGTTGCAAAGTCTCCAGGAGGAAAGTGGATTAAGTTTTGGTAGAGTAACAGTAAATCTAATATTGGTTTATTTACCTGGTATTTATACTTCTGTAAGCTCATGAGCAAGCTAAATGAAGTACTTAAATATACTATTCTTCCTAACGAAATGCACAACCTGTATGCTTAGCATTACAACAGTACTCCCCTTTGTGCTTCCCATGTCCCAAATCAACAGGATTTTTTGCTTGAGTAGTGAAAGAATTGTTTTGGGATGGATATTTGTAGAAATCTTTTCATCTTTACACTGCTTATACCAATAAACAAAATTATTTTAAATAGTCTGTATAAAAGTAGATCTTCAGCTGCTTCAAACCACTA
This sequence comes from Promerops cafer, assembly GCA_013398275.1. Taxonomy (NCBI): domain Eukaryota; kingdom Metazoa; phylum Chordata; class Aves; order Passeriformes; family Nectariniidae; genus Promerops; species Promerops cafer. The sequence continues at coordinate 199,758 of VZSE01015288.1, forward strand.
TCATCTAACTCATCTACAGCAGGATGGTACAACTAAAAAACACTGGAACAAACTGGAAGAACCATAAAAGCAGCAGAAGCCAGACAGATTCTGTGCCAATGATTAGAAATTGCGGTAAATGTCAACTGATGTTAAATACTGTGGTGAGTTTTTAAGTTCCTCCCTTCAGTAGAATCTTATTTAAAAAACAAACTGTGGTACAATTGAGGGAAATAACTAATGGTTATGTAAAGAAAAAATTAAATAACAATACTAAAAGCCCAATGTGGACATTTGCCATCATACTGTACAAAAGAGCAGCAAATGAAGAATTTTATTTTTCTGCAGCTAGTCTCATAAAACTACTCAGTTAAATGGACTTATTAAAGCAAGATGACATTCCACACAACTGCTGTCAGAATAAACCTATGATGGATATTATATAATTAATCTAAATACTATTTTCATAATTTTGTTTGTAAGACTGGTAGAAAAATTTAACTAGAGCTTTTAATTTCATAGATATGAAGGCTCTTGGCCATAGTCTTTACTAATCCTAGTTAAGTCTCCGTCTCTCTTTAGACTGTGGAGTCTAGTCATGGTAAGCTGACACAAACCAGAAGTGCTACATAAAAGAAAATGGCCCTGCTTTTTCCTTGCCACCCCTGTCCACATGGCCCATTCTCATGTGCCAGAACAGCCATTTGTGTGGCCTGGAAAAAAACTAGATTGCAAGGCAGATCTGTGTTAAAATTAACACCACCCTGAGTCCCACATTATCCCCAAAAGTCGACCCAAAACAATTAACTTCTTTCAACAGCAACAGTAATTTACACTGGCTACAACTGAGAATGATCCTAGCATATGAACATTTGCCAATTTTTCCTAGCTATGGTGCATTTGGGGCAGCCACTTCCAGGGCCCCTGGGAGTTCTGGATGCCTCTGCTCGGCATTTGCAAAACCAAATCTGCAGCATCATATCTAGTTTTGGGAACTCTGGCACAAGTAAGACACTGACCCACCACAGCACACTGCAGCGGAAGGCCATCAAGACAGTCAGAGGACCAGAGACCAGGACATACAAGAGGAGGCTGGGAGAAGCAGGCTTGTTCAACCTTAAGAACTCATGGATAAGGGGAAAATCTAATTGCTGTCTAGGGCAATTTAGTAGGTGGATATAGAGAAGATGAAGCCAGAGTCTTCTTGAAGGTGCACAGGGATAGGGCTAGAGACAACAAGCACAAACTAGAACATGGGAAATTCCAATATTAGGACAAGCTTTTTCACCACAAGGGTGATGAAGCAGTGGAACATGTGCCCAGAGGTCACGCGGTCTCCAGCCTTGGGAGATTCAGAACTTGACTGGACAAAGCCCTGAGCAATCGGTCCTAAACTGGACAGGCTTCACCAGGGTGTTGGACTAGTTGAACATCCAGAGGTCTGTTCCTAATTTCCAAAATCCTCTGATCCTCAGCAAATATAAACCGGTGAAATAACAAGTATTAATTCTTTAGGGAACAGACTATCATTTGGACTAGGTTTTGTGCACCTAGCACAATAACAACTTAGCAAATGTTGCCAGGTAGTACTGGAAGAGAAACAATAAATAATAACAGGGAAACTGTCCCAGTTTTAAGGCTAATGCATCTAAAACTACATATGATAATTTAAAATATTTTTCATTTCAAATATTTAAATACAGTAAGTCAGTTGGCTGCAAACTTGGCCTGTACCTTAGGAGATTTCTTTTGAGAATGACAAAACAAGAACTCAATCTCATTAATTCTAACACATGTGAACAGTCCCCAAGAAGTAGTACAACAGATTTAGTGTATATGAAATTGCAAGGTCAGGCCACAAGCCAAGCTAGTTCCAGTTGTTTGAAATTATAAAATTTTTACATACAGGCAGGCAGAAATACTTATTGTGCTAGAATAACTTAAAACTGATTGAAATGAATTGGCCTGAAGCAATTAATTTCCCTCCCAAAAGTAACATCTTTCATTTCAGACTAAATAAGGGAAAATTCATAATTTCCAGCAACTGATAAAATGGGGTTTAGAACAATGATGGAAATAAAATATACTGTGAATTGCTGGCAACTTCTATGTTATGGCCCAATAGTAGCTTTCCATTACTTAAAACACAAAAGGCAAATTCAAGAGATGTTCTGAAATATTTTATTTCTAAAGGACCTGTTTTTGTTTTGACTCTTAGAGAGATCAATTATATTTTCTTAAGGAAGATTATTCCTCATATTAATCACTGTATTTTATAAGCAGTATCTTAAATGTCCTTGTCCCAGACTACAGATAAAGTTTTATAAACTTCATATTCTCTGAATCTTGCAAAAGGCAATAATGTCTCTTGATTCTAGACATAGTAACAACTATTTATTCAAAAAAATGATCTATCCTCTGTTAATAAACAATAACACTTAAAAGGAAACAATAGGAATGTATCTGGTTTTCTCTGTTATTTTTATACATCTTACAGCTTTAACAAAATTAGCAATTAACTTGTACTGCTTTCTACTATTGAAGCTCCAAAGTATTCTGCTAGCATTTAATTAAATCCTTGCAAGGATTCTTCTTTAGATCAGAAGTCCGATACCCATTTTACATTAGGGAGAAAGTAGTTCCCAATTTTGCATTAAAAATAGCTTGTCAAACTTAATCATTTGCTGTAACCATTCAGGAGCTTTTCTTCTCCTGAAGGGATCCTCAGTATTCTTTGAACAGAGAAGCAGCTGTTCTTCAAAACGTTTAGGATCTAATTGAAATTGCTGATCTGCAATATATTTTGGTTCCTAACCTGCAGGGCTGTGTAACTGCATGCACACGCTAAGAAAGAAAAACAACACATGAACTGTATTGACATTGTGGTTATGCCTAGAGCCATCTGCAGCAAGGAATCACACAAATACGTGGGAAAAAAATGGTAAGTATTCCAAAGAGCTTGTCTTGTATAGGGCTGTCTCTTTTTCAACATTTATAGATGACTGAAAAGAACAACCATTAGTTTTCACCAGGATGATACTGGATACATTTATTTTTCATTAGAAGAATTAAGGGAATGGAGAACTAGCACATTCCTGCACAAACCTCAGGGATTAGGCTGTGCTACATCTGGGAATTAACAAACTAGTCTCAACAAGTTTGATCTTTCTGGGAAAAGATAAAACTGAACTACAGGCTAAGCAAAGAAAGAACTGATAACCTCACAAGATTTGTTCTGACTTTTTTGTTCATGAACCACATAAAAAGAAAGTAATGTCAGACATAAAAACCCCTGTTATTGCAACAAGCAAGAGTGAAAAGAACAGCTTGTGAAGAGCCTTCTAGACAAACTAATGGTAGATAATTCACTGATAGTGTAATTTTGTTTGCTTCTCTCTAGCACGTAAATCCATAAGAACAAGCTGTGCTGTTATACCAGATACAGCATGTGATTTCATTAAATCCTAAAGCATTTAATAAAGAAAGGAATATAAAGCGTTGATGTTGTATTTGATATTTGCATGTTTGAGAGCCAACGTCCCAGGGCTGACACTATAGCTGACATCTTTAAACTTCTGTTCTGTGACAAAGGCATTGACCCTGACCTTTAGACCTGTAAATAACAGAAACTTCTGACTCAGTAATAATTCAGCTAAACACAAGGACCATCCCCTTTTTCTCATCGTTGATAATACAAACACTTCACACAGTCTATGAGATGTCTTAAACTATATGGCTGGTGTTCTGTTTGACAGCCAACATAATCTTCTGTTACAAACATACTGCTCACATATTATCCACAAACCACAGGATTTTAAAATTTTAAAGTATTCCTTGATGAACAAGAAAGAGAGGGACATTATGATAAAATTGTGATAAATACTTATAAATGTAAATGACTAAGAAAGGCAAACCAAGCAATAAAAAAAAAAAAAAAATCTGTGTAAATTTAATCTTGTCTTAGAACACACATCCGTGTTTAAAAGGATGTTTTAGAAGCAGCTGAACGGGGCAGATCTAAAGAATTTACCTTCATACCCAAGGTGATTTATTAACTATTTAAAAGACTTAGTAAAGATAAAGCAGAAATACTCTTTTTTTTTTTTCCTTGAAGTAGCTAAAAATACCAGATAAAAAATAAAAGATTCCAGAAAGGGTAACATAAATAGGATTTTGGCTAGAAGGAAGACATTTGAGACTTAGAAATACCAAGTAGGAGAGGCAATGGAGCTGGAACAGAACATCTGAGGAACGCAGTTGTAAGCAGGACATTCAATAAATTTGACCATAGAGAATAATAATTTTTAAAAATACAAAAGAATGACCACAGTGGCTTAGAGAAAAAGTCCATCTTATCCAAACACTCTTTTCTGACTGCCAGTAAATACTGAGGGAAATTTAAAAAAAAGAGGGTAAAAATATCTTTTCCCTGTATATGTTCAGGATCGCCAAAGTCTTAGATACTTCCTGATTTAAGATGATGATGGAAATGCATATGTAGTTAGTTGAATGGATAAAGTTTAAAAACATTAGAATTATCTTTCAGATTTGTAGAATTAATTGATCCAATTTGTAGAATTGCTTTTAAGTGCCATGCAGAGATGTGACTGCTAACCTTTATTTGGGTATGTAAACATTTATCTGTATATCAGACTTCTCAAGTGTATTCATTACAGAGATCTGAAATTAAAGAAAGTCATGAAAGAAAACAGAAAACAGATGGTATATGAACATATAACAATTACTAAAAAAACTTCTTTCAAACTTGTGACATAAGAAAAACAAATGCTTGATTTTTCTTTTTTTTCTCAGCAAAAAGAAAGGAACAATGGCAATGGTTCATCCCTGAAAATCAATTCAATACAAATCAGACACACAGAGAGAATGAAATCAAACAAAATTGAATATTACATTTGTGCTAAAATAATCGATTTCATTGCAAAGTTTCAAAAGGTTGTTTTTAAAAACAAAGGTATTTATGAGCCACTGTTGTTCTCAGAATATGCTGCACACTTGGATTTATGCTCCAATGATATGGCTGGCAGGAACTCCCATATGTCTAGCATTTCCATATATTCAGAAAAGATGAGCCTCCTCAACAGCAGAGAGCATATTTCTGTGCCTGACCTTGCATCCAGGGATCCTAGCTATCTTCACAGGGTAATTACTTTTAAAAATAAAATAGCAGAAAAGAATGCAAACTGTACCCTCAGCTCTGCAGGAAAACGTAGATGAGTGAGCAGGGGCCTATTATAATTATACACCTGTATTTCTTGTTCTCTAAATAGAAGTAATTTTCTTTTCTCCATGTGGTGGTAATAATAATAACCCTGGATCCAGCAAGCTACACTTCTAAAGAATGCCTCTTTCAAGACTGTCCCCTAGCAATAAAATACAACAAAAGCAAAACTTTAACATGTGTGATGCAAAGAGAGAAAAGTCACTAATAGACAAGTAAAGAAAAACAAAGTTTTGTTTCTAACATATGCGGGAGAAGTTTTTGCAGGGGGAAAAAACAAGTGGCATTATGAAAAAAGCAAACAACAAATGATATTTACTAAATAGTGGGAGAGTATGGATGTTCTCAGCCAAAATGAGAGCCATTGCACCATTTAGCCAATCCAGAGGCATAGTCCAGGCATAAGAGCTTTCTGATAGCATTAAGAAAACATGACACTGGTGTTCTGCAAGTCCCCTGAACAAGAATAAATACTTTGCCTTAGCATTCCCTTCATCACAAAGAACTGAATTCTGATATCTGTTGAGAAGTATCTGAGCCACAAATTGTATCACTGCCAGTTATCCTGGAAACTCTGGCTTCCGGAGACCTGAAGAGCCATGGCATCTCCCACTTTGCTATTTTGCTAATTCTTGAATTCTCTAGAGTATGTGAACTTGGCAGACACATAATGAAACATACCAGAATAAAATTTAGATGTCCTTTTGGGTTACTTAGGCTGACCCTTAAATGCTAGAAGACTCCCAGACTGATATCTTCTGATATAGTTTGGGATGGGGCTTAACAAAAATTTCAAAAGAGGGTAATTGAGTCTTCAAAACTTTACACTGACAGATATTGTCATCAGACAAAAAATGCTACAAATAAGGAGTGCCATGCTCTTCTCATAGCTCTTCCCCTTCCTCTCCACCCAAAGGGATCGTGTTCATTGCAGAAATGTTTCTTAGAGATAACTTTAACTCTGGTCAAGGCATGGTTCCTAGCTATTAGGTTACTTCTCCCACATTCCTGTTAATATAAAGAGAAGGTGAGGGGAAGGAACACAGCATGCCTAATAGTAATAAGTAGCAAATTTAAACAAAGGTCTTATGAGATGAGTTTAATTTGTCTCTTGTGACAAAACCAATTTCCTTTGGGAGAAATAACACTTGAATTAGAAAAGAGAGGGAAAGGAGGGGGGAAAAAAAAGGAAAATATACAGTTGAAGGCCAGAGAAGATTCACTGAAAACAGATCTGACAGGAAGAGGCATATGAAGCTACTATTTACCATCAAGTGCAGCAAGCGTGCATCACCTCCTGGCAAGAGAGTTTAAAACTGTCAGAACGCTATGGGTAATGCATTCCTGCTAATCATATCAAGGGACCACAGAACAAGGACAAGGAACTATTTTAATATTTACCACTCAGTGATAACATTTAACAAGTGTCCTTTTATGGATGTGTTTTGCTGATCTACTTGTAAGGAAGGCTCAGCCCAACTTTTCTGCTGCAAACAGCTAATTTAATTTCAAGTGCAAGCTAAAGTTATTTTAGAATACTCCTCTTTGCTGGTTAGTTCAGGTAAGAGGAGCATGGCTCAATTTTCCTGCTCCCTATGCTGTACTTCTAAAGAGTATCCTTCTGAAATTTTCTTGCTTAAGACTCCTTCTTTAACATGACATATGACCCTTACCTCAGTTTCATTGCAGCAGAAGATATCAGCATAGGTATAAAACTGTGGATCTAGGTCAGCAAGGGCTGGAGCTGGATTAAACAAAGTCTTTACTGGAAAAAAAAAGAAAAAGAAAATTTAAATCTGGAGGGTTTTAGATTCATAAACCATCACTTGAAAGACCATTGTGTTTCAATCACAGGCCCCAATATTTATTTTTAACATACAAATTACTCTCAGTTCCTGCATCCTTGTCTTATACAAATGCTAAAAGCTTTGTTCATTATATTGAAGTTCCATTCTAATTCATGTGCAGGCACCTGTCATGATGGGAACATGACAGAAGAGTAACAGAAAAAATCCCCAAGAAATTATTAAATTTATAAAAAAAGAGAAAAGACTTAGACATTAATGCAATTTGTTTAACTGATGGTGCTTCTTCCATGATATTAATATGTTTTACAAGAACTGATTTAGTTCTAGAATTTTTCAGTGTTGTTATCTGAGTTCTGTACTTGAAGAATCACGAGTTATGGAATAATGAAGGGCATGTCCAGACAAGGACTTAAATGTGCTTCTGAATGTGTTACCTAACTTGTTCAAAATGCCACATTATAAAACTGTAGTGTAGACAGGCACTGTATATTTTTAATATGCTATCTGGCAGAGCTAGACCTAAACTTAACATGTGGTAGAATATGTTAGTTAACCTAACTTCAAACTGTAGTAGCCTAAGGCCCCTTGTAGCAGCAGCAAAGGTTTGTCATGAGGACAGTGTAAGCGACTTACTCATTATTAACACAGGAAGTCTGCAGCCCTGGTTTTTCACTTTGCCAATTCTATGATTAATACTTGTGTCTTAACCACAAGGCCATCATTTTTAAATAAAGCACACACTCTTACTTCAGAAATATTTCTTATTTCTTATCAGTGATCAAATCTTCCAATTTGGATGCTTAAATTTTCAGTCCTAAACACATATTTAGAATGTAAGCTATAGCATGTAATAGTCAGACACCCTGAACATCTCTGAATCCCAGTTAATGCCCTAAGAGACAAAGATGCACAGAGATTTCTGAATTCTGAGTACCAAGAAGTTTAGGTGATTAACACTTTGAAAGTTTTAGCCTTTGACTGTACAACTTTATCATGCCTCTCTACATGCCTCATTAAAAACAGTATTAAAGTGACAAAGACTTTTACTCAGAAGTCAGAAAATGCCAGGATTAGGAATTCCAATGAAATCTTAATTTGGCTCCCTTATATTATTACAATACAGTATGTATTATAATAAACTCTTTAATTATATGATCACATACCACTGAAAAACAGCATGTGATCACATAATTAAAGACTGCAACATAATACATATGCAGAAAGGAGACAAATTAAGGTTTCACAGGCAACCTTAACTCTTGCATTTCCTATTTTCTTAACTGCAATGAAGTTTTCTTAAACATAAAACTTTAAGGTACACTTTCCTAGGTAAAACAAACAAGCAGCACATACTGGAAAACAAACTGTCATGTGGTATCATACTGACATATGCATGGGTCAGGAGCAGCACTGGAAGTGTTCCAAGTTGGGTTTTAAGTAATACAGACTCATCATGTAATGGACAATGTAATTCACTACTATTCATTTTCTCTCATATTTACTATCTGCTGAGCATGGGGAGAGATAGAGGAACCCTAAGATCCTCTTTCAGGTTGTGAAGAAGAGCATGGCTTTTGATCAGGATAATCTGTTTGGTCCTCCCGAGGAACTTATTTTCTGCTGAAATTCTTTCACAGAATCACAGAATCGTAGAATGGCTTGGGTTGGATGGCCATTTCCCCTTGTCCTGTCACTACATGCTTTCTAAAAAGTTTGTCTCCATCTTTCTTGTAGGCTCCCTTCAGCTACTGGAAGGCTGCAATTAGGTCACCCCTAAGACTTTTCTAGGCTGAAAAAAAAGTCTTTCCTCACAGGAGAGGTGCTCCATCCCTCTAATTGTCTTGGTGGCCTCCTCTGGACTCTCTCCATCAGGCCCATGTCTCTCCTGTGCTGGGCCCCCAGAGCTGGATGCAGGGTTCCAGGTGGGGTCTCAGCAGAGCAGAGGGGCAGAATCCCCTCCCTGGCCCTGCTGCCCACGCTGCTTTGGATGCAGCCCAGGACACGTTTGGCTTTCTGGGCTGTGAGTGCACATTTCCAGCTCATGTCCAGCCTCTCACCCACCAGCACCCCCAAGTCCTTCTGCCCAGGGCTGATTTCAGCCTCTTCATCCCCCAGCCTGTGTTGATACCAGGGTTGCTCCATCCAGGTGCAGCAACTTGCACTTGGTCTTGTTAAACCTCATGAGATTCCCATAGGACTACTCCTTGAGCTTGTCACCCTTCTCTCCCTTTGCCAAGATCCATTCTCCTCAATGGGTTTTTATTCTTTATGCCTCCTTGCATAGGAACTATGCAATTGTAACCTTTTTCACTCCACCACATACTATCTCCTTATGGCCCACAATTCCTTTTCCCACTTCCAGTGCCCACAGCCTGCTCCCTGACTCTACCTCCATATTCCGATCTCTATTAAACAAATCCTAATCTCTGTTCCAATTTTGTTCCTCTTTCAGGTTCTCCTTTCCTTCTTCCTCTGCCACCCCCAAAAATCAAGTAAATCTCTCCTACATTTCCTTTGCCTGAAATAAACTCTCTGTCCCCAGCATTCCCATCTAGCTTTGTCTCTTCTGCATTGAAATTGAGCAAGCACCTGCTCTGTGCTTTCTGGGCCTACAGCAGATCCCTAACAGTAGGGATACTACTTCTGTTAAACAACAGAAGTTGCCTAAAACCAGATTCAGGAATTACACTGGGAGTCATGCTGCCCAAATGGACAAGTGCCTGTATGGACAGATACTCAGGGGAAGGTAGCTGTGACGCTCTTAATTTTCTGATGTCTGTGTGAAAGGTACTTATTTTCCAGAGGTCAATAATACAGTTAAAATCAGGCAGGTTTCCATACCGTTGTGAAGGCTTATCTTTAAAAGAAAGCTCCCTTGCTATCAAGTCTTAAGTAAATTTTAAGGTAGCTGGTATTCATAATTCAAAAGCTAGGGTAGGGTGGAAGGCATTTTCCATTGCCTGGTTTCTGCAACCACAGTGCTTTGGCAGAAATCATGAGGAGTTTAACCACAGACAAACAGCTGTTATGAAAAATTGTAGCCCAAGATTAAAAGCTTGAAGCATCCGAAAAATAGATCTGTTTCTTGCAAGTGACATGGAACCTTTACCTGAGGGTGCTTCCAGCTCATTTTTCATGACAGTATTAATATGCTGGGCATTATCAGCCATCTTTTGTGGAGTCTGTCATTAGAGAGGCCCAAAACCAGACTTTTGGAAGCAGCAGCAGCTTCTCACCATCGACCACTAAAGACCTTTAATTGTCCAGTCAGATTTCCACTACAGTTTATACCTACTTCATATAGTTATTCACAATCCTTCCTTCCTTCCTTCCTTCCTTCCTTCCTTCCTTCCTTCCTTCCTTCTCTCACCATGATTGTCACAAGAATAATGAATAATCAGTGCCACAAGAGGATGTCATGACATGTACATGACATGATGAGATGTCCCTCTCCAGCTTACAGATCCAGATGACCTTTACTGAAGAGAAGCAAAGAGTTCTTGCCTGTGTCTCCATATTCTTTCTCTCATTTGTTTATTTCTTTCAGTAAGAATGAAGAAGAACAAGCAAAAAACCCTCATTGAAACAGAGGTTTGAGGCATCTGGGTATGCATCTGTTTTACACAAAAATAGTCAAGTGAACATTCTAACACAAAGTGCTACATAATACATGAGGGTATTGCAAGCTAAAAGAAGGGAAATTGCATTAACAATTTACTGCTGGCTACAGATAGGTTTTTACAGTGCTACAAACTCAGCTGTTTACTTAGATTTGATGGCACATGACATTTGAACATGTGTAGCCTATTGTTTTAAAGCAGAAGCAACCAAACCTCCCTGACAGAAGAGCTGCACAATGATAACACACTGACAGCACAGAACTACAGCTGGCCCACAGTTAACTCCTATCTTTTCTTGATATATTGTGCTGTCTACAGTTGCTAAGTGCTTGCATGTCTGTTCTGTGTATCAGGTTTGAATTTTTTCAATTGCTTTTTAAAAAATCTTTTCTTATCTTCTGTCACAGGCTGATATCTTGCCATAGGAGGGTGACAAAAGTGTGAAGCATCTTGCCAAAACTGTTCATAGAGTTAGAAATAGACAAAATAAGTCATGGATATTGATTCATGATTCAGCTAGAGTCCATTAACCATAATGCTGTTACCCATTTTCATAAAATGTAATGACAAAAATATAGAGCAACAGGTGCACGACAGGTCATGGTGCAGAAGGCGAACTGGAGAGACTACAATTCCAGTGTGCTGTGATCTACTGGAGCTAGTCTGGGCCCAGCTTCAAGAAAATAGTAAGTTCTGATCCCAGTTCCATTCCTGATCTGCTGCATGACTGACTATGATATGAGCTGTCCCCTCCCAGTGTGATCTTCTGGATAGAAGGGAAAAACATTTTTAAAATCTCATAGAGATGCCTCTCTTGCATAATCATTTACTTAGTGTTCAAATACTGTGGTAATTGTGCTTGAGTAACTGAAAGCATTACAGGCACTTAAACAACAAAAACGTTATGTTGGTAATGAAACCCCATCCTGTTCAAGCAAAATATCAGCTTTTATCTACGTATATGCTACACTGAAGGAACAATGCCCTACATTTAGAAGTATAGTACAGTAACAATTTTCTAATAATTTCACAGACCATGACTGTGTGTATGCAATGGCATCATGCCCAGTCACACTCTAAGAATTTTGGTTAGGAAGAAATAGCTTTTTTTTTTTATTTTAAGGATGTCAACTACTATACAAAAAACCACAGCCATACCTACTGCTATGCTGAGAGAACAAGGGCATAAGTCTGGTTTTGAGGTAATTTCATTCACTTTCCTGTGTGTGTAACTTTACTGACTTGCATTCATTATGCCGTTTCTGCTCTGGAATAGAGCAGAATAGAGCAGAGTCAGGCCAATAGCCCCTGACCTACCAGCATTATACTGTATTTAGTCACAGCACAAAAACAGGAGGAAAGGCAGCACCAGACATACACAGGGAGATTATTAAGGGTATGAGTTGATTTGCTATCCAAGGTTAACACTGCAAAATTTTTTAAGCTAATTCAGTTCTCATTAGCATAGCATGAATTTGTTGGCTATTGTTTCAATTCTAAATAAAACTACTATGACAGAAACCAGAAAAGAGTACAGGATCTTTATTTAGAAAGCACAATAAAGAGTATTTTTCATGTAGAACAAATGAAAGAGAGAGAATGGCTTATGTTAAATTACCTCCACTGGCACGTGCCATTTTCAGAGCTTCAAGAGAAACAGCAGGGGTTATTTCTAGCTGGCAAACAACCACTTTGGCTTTACAGATGACATCAGAAGCCCTCTTCAGGTCTTCAAAATTTAAAAGCAGGTTGGCTCCTGGGACTATGACAATAACATTCTGTCCTAAAGAGAAGATATTGTGGTATTTACTTTAACTTCGGCAATAAAATATGTAAAACAATTCCTTGCACTTTTTACAATATATCTCAGGTGAGTATTTCAATTTACTTTCCAAAAAACCTCATTAAAATTGTATGCATTGCTGACATTTTCAAATACACAAATATTTCAGAGGATAGTCCAAAAGATCGATGTACTAATGAACTAACACTGCACAATAAACACAATATAAATTCCTTTTGGAAAAATCATGCATGGGCATTCCTCAGTCTTATTTCGGTGTCTTCTGTGAACTCTAAAGAAGTACTGCACTAGTCACAGTGGAGATGGTGGATACACACTAAGGGTGATATTTGCATCTTCCTAAAATATTCCAGTAGCATTTGGAAGAGAAAAGCATCAATGTCATTACTGAATTCATGCCAAAAATGGCACAAAAATTTTAATTTTCCCATCAGCTGGGAACAAAAAGTATTTCACACTAAGCTAAGAAAATTATGCATGTTCTTTAGATTTCAGAGAAGCAGGCTTGCACCATTTAACTGAGACATTTCAAGTTTGGGCTCCTACCATCATGAAAACCAGAACCAGCTTGTCACCAAAGCCCAGAAGGTGATGGCTGTGTCTAAAGAAAGTTTTATCAGAAGTGAGTAAAGAAGGAGGGCAACAGCTTCTTCCGCTCTTAGAGGTGGCCAGGAGAATGGTCTAAGCAAAGCTGTGCGTGTGTAAGCATGGCAGTTTCTCAAAGCACATCTAAGATCCTTTTTATTCTTCTAGTTTGTTTTACAGTTAGGTGAGGTTCATTTACGTAGGTTCCAAATATTCTTTTGTTTTTCTTCAGACACACAAATCACCTTCTTTTATTGCAGCTTCTTTCTTTTTTTAATCTCTGTTACAACACTTAGAGACCTTCAGGCATGGGTGCCTTCAAATTAAAATTTATTATTAATCACTCAGGTATTAACTTCAATAAGTCAGTTGTTCCTTGATTTACAGGCTCAGCCCGCCCCCGCTGAAGATTCCTTTAAGGACTGCCAATCATTAAAGGCTACCAATTCTGTAATGAACTGAATTACTCTGCAAATAAATATTTATGTTTTTAAATACATTATTTTTGTTGAATGTGACTTCAAAGTCCTTTGACTAAGAATGTGCAAAGCTTCTCTCCCTAAATACATTCCAAAAAGAAAGACGGACAATGGAAAGAATAATATAGTGATCTCAGAGGGAGGGACCCAAGCTTTCCAAAGCAATTCTGCTGTCAATGGTTTGGTACGGAACAGCTGCATATGAAAAGCAAAACCTCAGCACTTAAAAGCCAACGCCCTGCTTTTCAACTGACAATGATGGGCATCTTGGATAAAAAACAAAAGAAAACAAAACAAAAAACCTTCTGCAACGAGTAAATGTTACCAAAGATATCTGAATCCTGTTGAGGAAATATTCAAAGGCAAATTGCACCTATTTTGCCAAGCATATATTTTGATAGCTTTAGGGTGCAGCAGTGCAAGCAGTAAAAGACAGGGAATCAGTGGAACAAGAATCTCTTTCATTTCTGCCTGGCCTCTGTGCTTCCTAGCGTCTCAGACTCTATTCACACGTCTTGCTGCATTATCTTGCTGAACTGTTTAGCTGTACTGACACGTATACTATTATCAGACTTGGGAGCTAATGGCCCAAGGCAGTAAGAGGGGCTGTTTGCTTAAACCCAAATGTACAAATTCAAGGTAGACCATGCTACACTGGATCACAGTCTGAAGATTTTCTTCAAGACTACAAAAGGTCAGAGATTTAGAGTCTGCTTTCAAACCTGCCAGGGAAATGCAGTACCTACTGTGGTGCAACAGTCCAGACAGACTAACCCAAGCTGGAGGGAAACCTCCCCCCATTCTGTTCTTAGCTATATATACCACACTTACTGAATGACAGCAGTCACCACAAACTTGCACCAGGGTGCATGAAGGCAGAATCTGGACCCATGCACTCACAATTAATACAAAATTTTGTATTAACAGCAACCATTTTGTTGAAAGCAATTATTTCTTGCCAGGGAAATCAGATGGGAATTCAGCATCAGGGACAACAGAGTTAAAGACAGATGGCAAAGAGGGGTGAGATTCATCTTGTCCAACATGAAATAATTTTTTAAGTTTAAAAAAAATCCTACACACTAGAAAAGTCTAAGAAAACTAATTTCTAAAAATTGTTTTTCTACGGTCCCTCAACAAGAAGAGACAAATATTTTCAGAGGTTTTTTTAGTCTTACATATCTTAGGTATCTGGTTGAGGAGGAGATAAACTATTGTCCATAAAAATCTGTGTACCTCTGTTAACCCTTGGTGAAGCCTTAAACTGTAGACCTAACTTCTAAAACTACTCCAGTGAGGTAAAACGTTACCCACACCAAGAATGAGAATAATGTATTTACTGCATTGCTGTTAATTCTAAAATCTCTTAGACTAAAAATATGAGTTTTGATGGGAACATCTATATAACTTTGAGTTTTGCAGACATCAGCTAGAATATTAAGGGCCACATTCACACTTGCTATAAGCTCTAACAGCTAAATGAAACTGATAAGCTTGCATAGGCTTACACCAGATGGGAACTGGGTCCAGTCAGAATGAATGCTGCATACATAAAAACTGTCCTAAGTTGAGCTTCTAAAACTGCTACTGCCAGTTCTTAGAAAGATGGATAACGCAAGCCAGACTTTCTTTCACAAGGGTCATCTTACAGATGACACCAGATGAGAAGTGCCAGTGGAAAAATCAAATGTCAAGCCAGTAAACACCACAGTGTAATAAATATCTTTAAAACTGGATGACAAGCCTAAAAACCATCAGTAGTGCTTAGAATGAATCAAAATATCAGACAGATCAAACAATGTAATTGTAACAATAGCTGCAGAGCTTGTGCTTAATAATTCACACAGAAGAAAATTATATTTGTGACCAGAAAAGAATGTTACAAGAAAAACGTGTGCTGCCAAATCACATAGTTCATGAATATGAGGGTGAGTTTGGGGTGTGTTATGGGATCATAATTTCTAGGCAACCACTTGATAGAAATATTGAAGTCTTGCACACAAAACATTCAAGTTCATGACGAAAGTCAATACGTAGACAGTCTCTAAAATTCAGGTGACATTTCTTCATAAACCTGAAGGTTCAAACCAAAATTTTCCTCTATGGAAAGTATAATACAAACAAGCTGGTATATGTATTCTAAGTTTGCCTTGTTTCCTTAGCCTTACCTAAATATATATTTTGAATGTTTTTTTACTAGTAGTGCTTTGGTACTGAAGGTACACTCAACTTGCAAAATAATGTCTATTCACTGTTCATGAATGATTAATAACTTTATGATAAAGTCAGCACAATGCCTGTCTCAAGTGAGGGTTATCATGCAGAGTTCTGTGTAGGTGAGCTCCAGGGCCTAACTTGCAATAATCAAGAGAATTTTAATCATGACTTGCCAAACTCTGCTGTGGCTCCACTGAAGTTTTGCTAGGAATATGAACATGAATGTTGTCGGACTTGTTCAAACCTCTAGTCCAGTTAGGCCAACATAATGGCACCATCAACAGACAGTACCAGATATGGACAAAGCTGCAATAATCTTCAGAGGTAACAATGTAAAAAATTATCCACAAAGAGGGTTTTCCCCTCCCTACATGTGTGTGTAAAAGTTAACACACATCACCACTTTATGGAGCTCTTACCATCCAATATCACGTTGCTAGCAGAAGGTGTGCTAAGTCACAGAGCTAGTGGCAAGAAGGCAGACTGAAAGTGGAAACAAAACCTTGGGTTCAAAGTGGTGTGATGCACCTTGAAGAAAATGTGTTAAGAAAAGCAGCTGGATATACCAGCTTTTATCCTTAAGAGATAAAGTAGAGATTTGAAGGGTACAGGATCCTGGTATACTGAAGCTTGTGTTTAGTCAAATCAAAACTTTCTGAAAAGGCAGCAGCATAAAAGAGAACAACTGAAAGGAACACAAGGTCCCAGAAATATTTCTGCACAGCTTTCTGAGACCAGCCCAGAGGGA
Source organism: Promerops cafer (assembly GCA_013398275.1). Classification (NCBI taxonomy): domain Eukaryota; kingdom Metazoa; phylum Chordata; class Aves; order Passeriformes; family Nectariniidae; genus Promerops; species Promerops cafer. Next base: position 216,237 of record VZSE01015288.1, read on the forward strand.
AACTTTGCAGCTTCTTTGGGCTGCACATTTTTCAGCACAGCTCTATAAACTCCTTAAAACATCTCTCTACCATTCTGCATTAAAGCAGAGATTGAACCTCTCTATCTTTTATTGGAGCTATACTGTATTGTCCCAGAATATAATGAACTTCAAGAGTATCAAGTGTGCCTGATATTTTCCAATTTTTATCACTTTGACAATTACAATAGGGTGCGAGTTATACTTGTGCAATTCAGTAACCAGTCAAAATCTTCCAAGAAATTCTGCAGCGCCAGTTAGACAGACAGAGGTAACATCAGGGAAGATTTACTTCAGAGCCTCATCTGACTCTGATCTCTACAGCTTTCTTTTGCTCCGCCTTCACTCATACATCACAGCATCATACACCCTCTACTTTTATATCTCCTGCTTCTCCCTGGGATTTTTCTCAGCTGGTTTGAGTTGGTATTTTTCCCAAGTATCAGTACTTGTAAAGAATTGGTAAGAAGGGTAGGTTAGGTGTGTAACAAAACAGCAATGAAAACTTGCCCATTTAAACAGATGATAGCTATGGTTTTTATTTGTCCCTCATCTTAACATAAAACACCATAACCAACCCCAACTTCAAATGCTTCCCTTTTAGGTATAATTTGAACTAGCAGAAACTACTTTACATCAGTCCATTGAGTGCTGTGGTGTTTCAGCTATGCCAGCACAGCCACTGCAGTAAAACATGCATGTGTAGACAAGCCCTTTGAAAACTGCTGTAAAGCCTGTTTAGGTCAAATCAGCCAGGTTTCTACAGAAAAAAAAGAAAATGTCTCTTGCAACAGCAAAGCACATAAGTACTGCTATTTTACTGCAATTTACTCAATTCAGGCGCCAGATGGTTTTTGAGAGAAGTAACAACGAGAACCATTACCAATTCTGTGCATCTGTTTGCTTTAGAGCATAGTTCTGACCAGGTTTACTCTTCTACTAGATTTTAAATTAAATTTGAGGCCAGTGCTAACCTAGCATACAATTTTTCAGTTACTCAGAGGCACAAACTACATGACACTATGTATTATTCATGTCACTATGTGAATCACAAGACTGTCAAATACCCTTGACACTAACACTAACATGTAAGACAGCCCACTGTGAACCTCGTGGCCCCAAACATCCATTTCCCTTTCCTGGTGCTTATAAAGGTTTTACATCCACAAGATTGTTTTGTTCCTTATCCTTCAGAAAAATTCTTGGTGGTAAAATTTTAACAGGTCATCCTCTGTTCATTCAAGTTTAGACTGTTTTTATCTTAGCTGGCCATGCATATGAATTGGGAAATTATAAGACTGGTTCTTATTCAACTAGTCTGGACAGCAAGCCTAGTGCAAGACATGTACAAAACAGTGAGGCCCGGGAGCACTAGTGGATTCCCACTGTCCCTCCTATTTACAGTGGTCATAGTGACTGTAGGCAGCATAAGAGGTGTCAAGAGTTGCTGTGTAATCTACCTGCGGATCCAAACCGAGAAAAGGAGGTGGAAGTTAACAGGCAGGTATCCAGGTTATCCAATGTATTAGCGTTACCTTATTTCTGAATTAGAGCTGTCAAGCAAGGCCTGGATTAATCTTACTTAGGGAAAATTAAACTCATATCTCTAACTAATTTGCCTAATTTTCCTGAATATTCCTGTGCAGGCTTGCCTTTAGTCACAGTTCCTTCCCAGTTTTGCTGCGTGAGTAAATAGTTATGTTTCCTTTCCCATTTTGAGCTGTAGCCCAATGTACAACCATCAGGTTACACAGAAGCTTGGTAAGTTGATGTGTCAGCTAAGCTGTGGTAACTGTTCAAATGAAGCCTCTTAGCAACTCCAGAAGTGAACTAATCCAATCACACTTAATTTGTTATGTTTGCATTAACATTATCGGTCCTGAGCTCTATATTTTGATCCAGACACACTTCTTTCAAGGGCGCTCAATAGCTTGAGGAAATAGCTTGAAAAGACACGTACATGTGGCACTTAGGTAGATGGTTTAGTGGTAGACTTGGCACTGCTGGGTTAATGGTTGGACTCCATAATCTTAAAAGGTCTTTTTCAACCACAATGATTCTACAGTTAAAGTGCTGGGTAAGTTGTAAAAGCAAAGGAGGGCTTTAACCTTCTAATAATACACTGCATGCTCAGGAATGTAAAACTAGATAGATCAGCTGGCTGATTGAAATACGGCTATCACACTGCTAATTTAAGCATCTGATTCTGCTGCTTTTAGGCGCCTCGTTCTACATTGCCTGTAATAAACAGAAGTGCAATGAAGTGTGAATAAAATCTTGAAAAAAAAAGAAAAATGTAGAAAAAAAATGTCCACAATTAACAGTGACAAGGCAAAGGTTTATTTTATGGCTGTAAAGGCAGAACAAAGAGGACAATTCAGAGCAGAAATATGTACCTTCACTGTTGACAATTATTGAAGCAGTTCCAGTAGCAGCATCTGTAGTTTGACCTACAAATGCTAAGAAAGGGAAAAGTTAGAGCATGCACTAGTTCAATACATTACTTTCAACCAATGGCATGTGACGCAGTTTAATTGAATTAAATCTAAAATGAACCCATAACCTCCAGCAATTTAAAAATGCTAATTACTCTTTCATGTGCAACAATGCCAGAGAAGCTAACAACAACAAAAAGTGTTAATTTACACCCACAAAACAGAAATACAAGTCCAACATTCTTTAATTTGGCTACATCTCTGCATTAGAGAAAGCATGTTATTTATACAGCCTTCTCAGGCACTCTACTCCTACTTGGAAATATTTCTTTAATCCAATGAAACAATAGAGTCAAGGCTAAAGAAAAACAAAAATATTAAAACAACCCAGCGTCTCATTCTGTGTAGATTTGCATTTCAGCAGCAATATTAACTAGTGCTATGAAGGCAGTGGTGGGGTTATATGTTTCCTCTTTGGATTATTATTCAGAGAAATTAACATTATGCTGGCAGCACTGTCTGTTAGAAAGATTGTTCCATGTTTACTACTATAAGAACCTGTTTTCAGCTGACAGCAAATTTGTCAAATACCAACCAATGATAGGAAATTGGTAATAGAAACCAGTAGCACTGTAGCAGAACACTGACCAAAAAGTTGAGGCTTTCTTTTTTCTTCCCCAAAAACTGTATTTGAGAAAAATCTACTAGTCCACTTGAGACAAATTCTGGTGACTTTTTGTTTAAGGAGCTCTGATGTTCTAACAACTTAGAATATGGATTAAATGCTGGGCAAAAGTGGGCTTCTTTCTCTAGATGTGCCTTTGTGGCCAGTTTAACAATCAGCTCCAATCTGAAGAAGGCTGAAAAAACACCTTACATCATGCTCATCTGGTTTTGCTAAAGTCTTGCAGGTACTCTCCCTGGAGGTACCCTTGTCTAGCTCAGTTACCAGGGTCAGAGCAGGACTTCCCTTGCAATTACAGCTTCTTTTCACCATGAATTCTGTCTGCACACTGGAACTGAAAGCAGAGAATGTGTGCCTTCTGTACTCTCAATGCTCTTGCAGCATGAGCAGCAAGTTGCCCAGTTCAAATGTGGGAAAAGGAACAACAAATCAATAAAGATCTAAATGGTCTGAACAGCACTGGCAGCTGGTTGGTTGTGGAAGACAAGAAGACAGGGAAAGGGGAAAATAAAAAAACAGATTGGAATTGGAAAGAACAAGGGTGTGCTGATATGCTAGGAAACAGAAGAGCCAGATAAAGAAGACATACAACAAGGATTCAAGATATAAGAGCTGGCAGAACTGGCATTACCCCAAGGATTTTCATCCAGTACCCAGTATCCTTATGTACAACAACAGGGATATGCTAGAAAAGAATTAAACTGGGACAAAAAGCCCATGACTGAAATAAGACCATCTTGAGCAAAAAGCTCTGAGCACATTGAATCATCCTTGCCTCCAGATCTTGGAATACAAGTTAGGATCCTGGATCAACCTCACCAGCAGTATATCTTGTTTTTTTCCAGGTCTGATCAACAGAGGAGGTGACAATCAAACACAATTCTGAGATACTTTTAACTCAATCAGCAGAAATTGGGACCTTGGACCTAAACAGTCCAGTCCTTCAACTGATCTACCTAGGTATCGATGAACTGCAATATGATGGAATTTCTTATTTTTTTCCCTATACTTTTCTTTTGTTGCTATAAAGATTACTTAAAAATTCATGTTAAGATTGCAAGATCAATCATTTAAATCAGAAAACATTAAGGTTCTTTGTGGCATATGCATTTTCATTAAGTGCTATGCATTATAATTGCTTCATTTACATGATCAAAGACATGAGGTAAGCATGCTTTGGAGACATTCAGAATTGTACACTAACAAGACACTGTTTTCATGGCATCCTTGCTTGGTTTCTTGCCTAAGTTGAAAGATATACAATGAATAAACCTATATATACATTTGTGAAATATTTAGATGCTACACTGATAAGCATAATAAAAAAGCTCACAAAATACTGATAGTTTTGTCTTTGAGGCAGGATTTGAATAATGCAGTAGATTAAGCTTGTGGCTGCACATTATAAACAGAAGAGATAAACGGAATATTGAATTGCCACTTAGTGATTACATCTGTCCATCCTTGTCCACCCCAAAGGAGACAAGGGTCATGCAGACAAAAGTGTGATCATATAGTTAAGCAGCAGACAGTAGAGAGGGAATTGGTTTCACAGAGGTGAAGAGACAATAGAATATTGTGGATGCCTGATTTCCCCTTTTTCTGAAAGCCTTTTAGCATTGATTTTTGTGTGTATGTGTGCTAACATCAGCTGCAGTCTCTAAAATTACTGCATGGGTCGGTTCACAAAGCAAAGGTGAAATGTACTGCATTTACCATTGAATTTCCACTCCATCCCTCCTCTGCCAATGTGAAGTTGAGAATGAGTAATGAGAATGAATTTTTCAGTTTCTCACCAGGCATTATTATCATTAATGCCAGACTAAACAATTGCATAACAGCAAGTTATCTTCAGGTGATTTGCACTGATGCAATCATCTGAGGTTTAGAGGCAATAACACTACATTTTATTTTTAGTGGTACAGCTGATTTCAGGAGTCCCCATATTCTCTCTCATATTCATTCATTCCTGCCAGCTGCATCAAAACAGTTATTCATGGTTCTGAATGGTAAAACATATCCAATAAGGTAAAATAAATCCTCCACCACCAGTTTTTGAAGTTCAAAAATAATACGAAATATTTAAAGTAAAATTTTACCTGTAGAAATACCATTCTTCTTCAAATTATCAACATAATCATTGCCAAAGGAATCATTCCCAACCTATACAAAAAATAAAATAAGGGGTTTCCTTTACACAAAGGTGAGAGGATAAATAGACCATCTTTAGACAACCAAATGCTCTACTGTAATTTAAAGACAACACTTCTAGTCTTGACACCCTTTGCCTTATTAATCAACATATAATAAATTAACAAATAATGGTAAAAATGTATTAATAGTATTAGCAAACAATAAGAACAGTGTTCTGCAGTTTTCTCCTGCTCTATTACAAACATCGATGTTGCAATATTCAAGTTTCATCCTTGTACAATCCCTGTGCTCCTTTGACACTGAAACTTCTGGGGATTTTAAAATCTGGACATGTACTCAATTTTTCAGCTTTGAATTGAAAGCATTGACATCAATTCTGGTGTCCTTCTTAAATGCAGTTTGTATTTTGAATTTTCTACCTCAAGTTTCCTTGGTGGAAAAATATCAAACTGTGTCTATGGGATAGAAAGTGACGATAAACACAGCATTACTAAGTTCGGCAATTCTCAGTACTAAATGTACTGTTTAGAAATTCAACATTTTTTGTTTGCATTATCCAGTAACAGCAGATCAAGTTGAGTTAGGGAGTCAAGCTATGGTCTATTGTTTTATTAACAGCAACTTAAAAAGCTTGTAATTTCAGTTCCATTAATCTTTTAGCTGAAAACAATTCTGCTTGCTGTTTATTCAAACTAATATAAATTTCTTTTTGTTACATTACACAAGCTGAACAAAGGAGATGAGGTACATGGAGAAAAAAAATAGTTTAATTTGCTTAATATCATGCGAGCATTTAAAATACATTTATAAAGCCAACAAAGCTTTTGAGTCACCACTCTTAGCCTGTCTTCAGCATGCACAGCAGGTGTTCCCAGTTCCAAGAGTGAGTTGTGTATCCCAGCAGTGTCAAAGCCTAACCAATGCTACAGAAAGTATTTTTGCAAGATGAAAAAAGAAGCATCTTTCAGATTAGAAGCCAAATCGAGATCCTGATTATGGGTCTAGAGGAGCCCTAACCAATTATCCATCTTCTCCTAAAACAGCACTATGTTGCTAATGGTGTACTTCAGTTACTAGAAGCACAAAGCAGCTGCCTCTATTGTGTGTTGTTAGAAATTTGTCTATTTATGGGTTCAGTCCTTCAGAAAGCTTGGGGAAGGCCTGAGTACCAGCTAGTGACCACAAGAATTGAATACTTTGATTCAGAATTCTAAAATTTAAAGTGTCATAGATGGATGATCCTTCTCCTCATGTATTTGATTGCATAACCATGATTTGAAACTTCCATTTCCTACAACATTTATAAGGGTTTTTTCTAAAGCATTATTAAGGATAGTCCCAGTCTTTCAGCAAAGGAGGACAGCAGTCAAGGTCAGAATAGTCTAACCAGATGGAACATTCCTCTAGTACATGGAAAAAAAGTCCCCAAACAACCCAACATTTTCTTGGGTCACTGTGTTATTCGTTTGCATAGTAGAGTATATTTGTACTTCTGACTACTCCCAGTTTGCCAGACATGGTGGGTTGTCAGAAGCTGCATCTTCTGACTGCTTTAGGCTGAATGACTGCAGGCATCTGCAATTTAAACCTGGGTTGTGTTCACCTCTGCAGCCTAACAGCTGTGCTCTGGAATATGTTCCATCTGATGGTATCACCTTCTCCCTCCCTTGCCACTGTGATTCTTCTACAACAAATCTCACAATCTGCTCAGTTAATTCAGCAACAAAATATTTCATAACCCTCTTCCAAAAGCTCAGCTGAAACTACCTTCAACTCTGGATCCTCCATGACTGACAGACAGGCATCCCTTACTTTTCAGCTGTCAAAACAGCTGAGAGCAGCCATGGTACTCTTGCTCGCAGTCAGACATCTCAGTGCTGGAGGGAAGCCCTCCAAGGGGTGTCCACTGAGGTTACTTTCGTCTGGAAACTTTTTTCCATGTTAGTTCATCAGTATCCAACCCAGCTATTCCTAGTGCATTTGAAGGACTTTATTTTTCCATTCAGGCTTTGCCCCCAAGGAAGACAAGAGTATTGGGAATCAGACTCAGTTTAGATTAAAGGCATATTTACTGACCATGTCAAATTATATAACATTGTTCTAAATATTTTCTGCTTTTGCACAGACTCTGCTACATGGACTACTGGAAAAACAGAAAAATAAATGTCTTAGTCTGCTGACCACAGAACACTCTTAAGAGCTGAAATAGCATTTCTTCTTTCTTGAATTCTTAACAACAAAAGCCATTTGTACAAGCATTAATTTCACACAGTTTGCATATCAGAAACAGTGGAATTACATCCACATTTGTCAGTCTGGGTTTTCCCTGCTTACGATCATGTTTTCCACGTGGAGCTAGGGAGCTGGCTGCCATCATAGCAACTAGAATTCTAGCAGCTTAAGAATCAAACTCATCTGTACCTCAAAATTACTTACAACAAAAAGCATGTACCTCTTGATAATTTTTATTTATATGTTGTTTTTTATTTCAAGTGTTTACTCTTTTTTGTCATTAGGGAATTAAACAGGTACCAAAGACAAGCATAAGACAGTAATACAAAAGGAAAAAACAATTGAAGATACCCATCATACTCTGTGCTGCATCTGAGATACAGCTATATTCATACAATGAAGTGAGAATTTAGCTTCTAGCACTTTAACTTAAATTTGGCTAATGGATAATTTAAAAAGACTACACAACATGTTAATACAACACTTCCTGTTTCTAGGTAGGAATCAAATGCAGCCATGGCTTAAACAGAATTTAGTATATGCAATACCAGCAATGTCCAGTGAAGATCATTATAAACTGTTAGTCAGAAGTGACCTTTTTCAGCACATGCAGCTGAAAAGTCAGCACGACCTTTTTCAGCACATGCAATGTCTTTCAGACCAACATCCCTCCACCATCTTATTCTAGGATGCCTGACACATTTTTTTGGGATTGCTCACCACAAAAAGAAAGCAAATAGTTAGGGGAGTTTGAAATCTCTCTAGAACACTGTTATTCTTGCAGTACTGCAACAGTGTTCTTGAATGAACCTAAGCAATTAATTTATTTTCTTAGATCCTTTAGTACCCTGAAAAGAATCCTTTACATTTCTCTGTAGCTATTCCATCAGTACATTGTTTTACATGACAGAGCAAATTGATTGCTACTATGACACACATCAATAACTCAGAGTAACAGTGGCCACTTGCAGAGACATCCAGGCAGGAAACAGAACACTGTTTGCATTTCCACTACTGAAACTCAATTTTTTAACATTTTTTACAAATTCTACATTAAATTCCACAGCACTCTGTGACACCTCTAGTCATAACAGTAAGTCATTATAATACTTTCTCTCTCAAACCCTCACCAAACACTGGCTCTTGTATTTTAAAGCTCTGAGGTATGAAGAATTCCTTGTCACTTGACCTGAGACGTCTATCTCTGTATTGCTGAGGACATCCTCTGTCTAAATTACACTGCTACTAAGAGGATGCCACACTCCAATGGAATGTCCCTTTAGTATTAATACTGATTCCATTTTCTGAACTTCAGGTTGTAGAAGTAATTTTTGCATCCACACTGGATAAAAAGTGATGGGAATATGACCAAAACAGAAGCATGTAACTGAGCACAGAGTATGTGTGTAAAGGGCAATCCAGATTAAAGAACCACCGAACACTTCAGATTACTTGTTTTACAGTAAAAATAATTTAATTGTAGAAGCTCATCATTGCCAGATTCTTCTTAGTTTACTAAGCAAGAAATTTTATATCTCATTAATGTATGCAGATATAAGACTGTATATGAAACTTCCATGAGATGAGAGAGTATTTTGTGAGGCTATAAAGTGGAATTTTTAAAAACTAAATAATAACTTTGCAAAATTTAAAAAAAAAAAAATGCTAACATTTTCTCCAATAAATACAGAAAGAAAAAGAAAACAAGAGAGAGAGAGAGACAGACTGAAAGATGGAAAGACAGAAAGACAGAAAGACAGACAGAAAGAAAGAAAGAAAGAGAAGACTGGGTTTTACTGAAATAACAAAAATATGTTTTTGAAAAGTACTTAGAAAATATAGTAGCTACTAAATTTTATTATGAATGTGTATGTTTCCATTGCACTGAGCAAAGGCTAGATGATTTAAAAAAAAGAAAGCAAAATTCACACTTGCAATGGAAAAAAAACCTTTAACATTTAGCAGGAAATGTTAGAAGGGAATTCACTGCCAGTTCATCTTGTACTTGAATATGATTGTTCTTGAATGCAAAGATGATCAAATATACACAATATGACAGAAGCGCAAAAATTGCCAAAAAAAACCCCAACCCCACACTATAGAACAACTAGTGATAATAACTCACAGAAATGCTTTCAGGTGTAATTTAAATTTATAGCTAACATTGTTTAGTCTAAATATTGAAAGAACAGTGGAAGGAAGGCTTCCTTGAGATGTTTCCAGTACTCCTCAGAAAATCCTTGACAGACAATGAGCCAACAAATTTAGCATCCTCCCCAGCTATGGCAAAAAACAAAGTATGTCCAGTCAATTTTAAGTTTCGTCTACAGTTAGCATAGGATAGACAATAAAGACTACAGAGAGAAAAAATTTGATCTTAACCATAGTAATGATCACTCAAAACTTATAATGTTTAATGACAAAAATCAAAGAAAAGCATTTTAAGAATACAGCATCTGCCAAGTTGAATCAGCCCAATGGTCCGTGACCAAGTCTTTAGAGCTGCAGTACATCAGATGTTTCAGAAAAGTAGGCAAAAATATCCCATAGCACACAAAGGGGCTAGAATTTGGATATGATCACCTTATCCTAACCTCAAGTAATGAGATAATGATTCAACCCTCAAAGCACTTTTACATTCCTTCTCAAATTTGCCACTGGCTTGTCAGTGTCTGATTTTTAATCATCTACAAAGTAAATTTCAGAGCAACCTAGCTTCTAGCACCTGAATCCCATCAATGAAGTGCTGATCACTGTAACAGTGGGGAACATAAAGAGGAAGGCCTAATCAAGATTTCTTAAATTTTGAACATGTGTAACTCTTCCCAATTGTCTTTTCCATGGTATATCAACCTAAGTTTTGCAATCCTTCTCTACATGCAATTTCTGTCAGATCTGTAGCCAACTAGTCTTTGGTTCTGGCAGTGTTCTTAAACAGCCTCCTCCATGCTTAAATTTATAGCTGAAATAAGAAAAAGAAAAGAGAATTAGAGAGAGATTTTAAAAAGTTAAAAACATACCAAAAGCTTTTTGGTAAGTGACCAAAAGGTTTACTGGAATTTGCATGAACATTCTGTTCAACTGTAATTGAAGAGCAAGTCAGTGCTTACCTTGCAGATCAGCGAGGTCTCGGCCCCAAGTCGAGCAGACTGGACACACTGGTTGGCTCCTTTCCCACCAAAACCAACAAAAAATTTATGTCCAAGGATAGTTTCTCCAGCTTTTGGCAATCGCGTAGTAAGGCTATTCCAATTTAAAGCAATATTTACATACATTAGCGACTGAAGATAACAATCATCTTCAAAATAAGAGTTACCTTGTTATAATCCTAAATGGCTCAACAGTCAGCCAATAAGACTGAAAAATACTCTAAAGACCTTTTAGGGTTCTACTCTGCATCTCACTATTTTAAGCTTATTCCTTATATGCCACCGAGTCAAGTTTCTTGTCCCCTCAAGAGAGGAACTGCATTCCTTTTGTTCATGTTTCTACAGAAGTTGTACCTGATCCCTGACTGGGATTCCCCAGTGCTAACTCAATACAGATAAACCATAAATCTATAAGTCTCCCTGTTTGTAGGGTTTTTTTTACTCAAACATTAGGCTCAAGTTTACATATAGTTCGTTTAATTCCATTGCATCTAATAATACCTTCTTAAACTATCCTTTAGTAATTTTTCCACTCTGTTGGTGTTCACAGCCCTAAGAACTGTAATTGTTACCAAAACCTGCCTCTCCTCTGCTGTCATGCAGGCACACTGTACATATTTAACATTTTCCTTTTGTACGTTTTTCTCTTACAAATCAAGCTTTACAACTTCTCAGCATTTTGTTTTTTCCTTGAATGCAGTCCAATTACATTTACATCCTTCTGCAGATGGGTGCCTAGAACCAGATGCATTAATACAAGTCGAAAGCCATCAGGAGTGTATTCTGGTTTCATTTCCATTTTGAAAAAAAAAAACCAAAACTGTAGTTTTGTTAACCCTACCAGATGCTTTGCTATCTCAAACAAAATTTGAAAGGAATAAAAGACACCACTGATACTGTAGCGTAGAATTTCTCAGAATGCAAAGACTACCTGACTTTTGTCATTTGTATTAAAATACATAACCCAAAGATGCATTTCCAACACTCAGATAAGCAAAACTTTTACCTTCTCAAGCCATGCATTCCAGATACAAGGCCTAGAAATGTAATTTTAAAATCTATATGTTTATGCTACAAACAACTTCACAATATGTGGAAAGGGAAGGCATTCTATGATGTATTAACAACCTGCTCAGTCAACACCATTTAACTCAGACAGTTTCCAGCAGTCTGCAGGATAGAAAGGGAGCATGGGGAATGGGAGTCTGAAAGAATGCAGAAGAATCCACCCTAATGATGAAGAGATGAACTTCAGCTCTGTTTGTCAATTTGTAACATCATTTTACCAATAAATCTCACAGCAGCTTCAAAACAAAAAACTGAGTTCTGGGCTCCTCAGGACAAGAGGGACATGGAGCCCCCGGAGCGGGTCCAGCCAAGGGTAACAAAGGTGATTAAGGGACTGGAGCATCTCATGTACGAGGAAAGGCTGAGGGAGCTGGGCCTGTTCAGCCTTGAGAAGAGATGACAGAGGGAGCCTCACCAATGTCTGTCAGTATCTGAAGTGAGAGTGCCAGGAGGATGCAGCCAGGCTCTGCTCAGTGGTGCTGAGCAACAGGACAGGAGGCAATGGGCAGCATACTGATGCCCAGAAAGTTCCACCTGAACACAAGGAAGAACTTCTTTACTATGTGGGTGACTGAGCCCAGAAAGTCTGCCTTACTGGAGATATTCAAGAACTGCTTGGATGCAATGTGCCATGTGCTCTAGGATGACTCTGCTTGAGCAGGGAGCTTGGAACAGATGATCCACTATGGTCCCTTCTAACTTCAACTATTCTGTGACTCTGAAAATTGCCAGCCTGCCAATTGAGAATAAAAGATTAGATATTACAAGAAATTATTCACTGTGGGGGTTGTGAGACACTGCAACAAGTTGCTCAGGGAGGTTGTGTATGCCCAAACCCTGGCAGTGTTCGAGGCCAGGTTGGATAAGGCCTAGGGCTGATGGGAAGTGTCCCTACTCATGGCTGAAGTAGTTGTGACTGGATGATCTTTAAAGTTCCTTTCAACCCTGAATATTCTATGATTCTATGCTTCTGCACTAGGCAATCACTGCAGATTGTTTTCTGAAAGGATATGAAGAATATGTGTATACTATTTTTTGAGCTTATGCTGCACCTTCTGGGGCATATGGGTGTTCGCAGAATCTTACAGAACTAATGACAGAGCACAGCCTAATTTACTGAAAATTCTCAGGAAAAAGCAAATATTTTTTCTCCCTCTAATTTTCAATTTCTTCAGTCCAAAGGTTTAGGATCATTAGAAAGACAAGAAAACCCAAAATGAAACTAGCAAAGTCAAACAAACCTCAAACTCCCAGAAATTAAGATTTTGGCTTTGAAGGAGTTGTTACAGGTCTGTGCTTCATCAGTAGTTACAGTTTCCAGAGAGATGCAGGTAGGGATGCAGCCTCACTAACAGAGACACTCACTAACACAGCATGCCAGATTTTAGTGTGAGGATAGCATACACAGTCACCAGGTTTCTTTTGTGTGGGTGGCCACAGATAAACCCCCGAAGAGTCACACATACAGCTCATAGCTCTCATTTCCAGAGATTCAGAGCCAGGAACATTTTGTTGCGAAATGTTTAAACCATTTTCAATAAAAATACAAAAGCTTTTTAAAAATACACTTATTACCTTTTCCATATATATATATATATATATCTGGAAAGGATTGCTGAACTCCTAAGCCAGCTAACTTAAAACTGCCCACAGCAGCATCCAGGAAATTGTTTCCTACAATGAATAATTGTACATTCTCAGGGAAGAAGGTGCAACAATAAAGAGTATTGATAAATAGTAATACATAAACAATATTCCTTAATAGCAACATCTGTAATTTATCACCATTTTTGCCACTGGAAGCCAAAGTAGAGACGGTTGTGGAACATGAAGGCCACAAAACATGAAGGCACCCCAAAACTTCTGAGGAAGCTCCTCTTCAGCTACTGCCAGGGTACCACACATACACATTTAAAATTAGGTGCCATTCAGTAAGGAAGGATGTTTCACCCAGCCTTGGTAATAAGAACAAATAGCAGCTCTTGTATAGTTCCTTTCATCCACACATCTCACTACACCTTAAAAAGCAGAACTACATCATTATTCCTGTTTTGCGGGTGTGGAACTTAGTCAAGGCATTTTACCTTTTCATGCCTTGGGTCAGTCAAGAAGCCAGGGGCAAAACCAAAAAGAAAGATCAGCTTAATCCACCAGCTCACACTGTCTTCTAATTTAAATTCTGCAGTATGAAAATGGCATCAATTCTCAATTCATTTTTCTTCCTTAGGCTGTTTTTTTTTTTAGAGATTATAGCTTATTCTAAATAGAATTTGCTTCCACAAAAAGTCAATATATTTTTAAGCAAAGATTATCAATTTTCGTGATTCCAGCACACATCTCCTAATAGCACTGCTCAGAGTTCATATTCAAGTATGTTCAACCATAAATATTGTTGTTTTAATAGTGGCCAGACTATGACTTGATTCTTCTCTCTTTTATGTTGGCATCAACATGCAACTCCAGTGGAAGCATCATAATTTAACTGGTGAAAAAACAGGCTTGGTGAGATGAGAATTTCATTCTCAGTGTTTCAAGTAGCACAGCTTAACAACTGCCTGTGGGGTTCAAACAGCTTGTGGAAGACAGGGAAATGACCTTTTTTTATTGTGTTGATGGAAAGGTACAAGGCAAAGGGCAAGGGATCAAGTGCGAGAGTGATTTATAACTAGTCAATTTTTAAAATAAGCTAAAATAGACCAAGCAAGAACATGCAGCAACTTCCTGTAGCTGTCTACAAACAAACCTTCACCATATTTCATTTTAGGCATGACTGCCAATCATTCCAGACCAATTCTCCACTCCAGAAGCCCATCCGTATTTTCCATATGAAACAAATTCAGAGTACTGATCTATATATGCAGTTTTAACTTCCACTGAAACCAGTATTCCTGAAACTGTTTTTTTGCTAATATAATGGTATTCTGTCATCATTTAATTCTGCAACTATACTAATATTTGATTCACATCAGACAATTTTAATGAGCATTTCAGGCTTCTTTTATGAGCAGGCAGTGATGACTAATCTGTATGATTAAGAAACCCTATAAATTCTTGGCTTATTCATGGTGTCACAAAGAATACCCAAAATAGCCTGAAAGTGATGAAACAGCTAATGTTACTCTAAAACTAGGCTAAATAAGTTAATTAGAAAAAATGTCACATGGGCTTTCAGAATTGTTACATAAAATGTTTTGCAAAGCCGTTTACAACTTTTGACGTAATTTGAAAACACTGACCTGAAAAACCCAATATAAGTTACTATTCAAAACACTGCTCCTTGCTTACATGACAAATTCTGCTCACCTCTGAGAGGATAAATGGTGCAAATGATACTGAGCTCTTATGTCTTATGAACAATCAGAAACTGACTTTGAAAACTCCCGATACATTCTAAGTAAAATAAAATTACTGTATGTTTTGCAAATTGTGCACAGTATGACTGAATCATATTTATAGAGGAAAGTTCAGACTGAAACATCTTGAATTACTTTGGACATTACAAGCAAGGAATATAGTAACTCATAATTTCAACTGAGTTTTTTCAAAACAATATCTAAATGTAAAGCACACAGGAATGCTGCCCACATTTGTTTGTGACAAATGAAGAATCTTACATACACTTACGTTCCAGAGATTTGGGATGAATAAAGGCACACACATAAGAATTCTACCACTGCATTAACGTCAACCCTCTCTTCCAGTGTGTGCCGCGAGTCTCCTTAGAGGCTAGAGCTGATTAGCGTTTGTATTTAAGGACAGACATCCCTCTGGAGGGACGGCATTAAAACCAGAACAGAACCCTTTACTACAGTGTTGAAGCACTGAATCAGAGGTGAAAACACAATGTACTGAGTCATTAACGCACCTTTCCCGATATTCTGGGTTTTCTCAAAAAGTTCCCCTCTAAGCAGTGACTAGATCACATGCAGAGATAGAAAGTAGGAAGAAGGGGAAAGGGAGGGATGTATGTAAAGCAGAATTTTTATAAATTAATCCTGAAATTAATCATGGTTTGCTGCTGATTCTTCACACCTAACCACTGCTTGTTTATTGTTTTCAACACATGAAAACTAAAAAGATGTACTATTACTGTCAGCTTAAACTGATGTGAAGCCATGCCCTCCTCTCAGCAGCATTTCCTCACTATTTCTCTAGCACTGCTTTTATTGCTTACAGAGCTTCCTAATTCAAAACATTTTTGTTCAAAGGGTCATTTTCATTTGGATCAGTGAATTCATCCAAATCATTATCCAGCAGCCAAGGTGAAGGGCCTGTGAAGGGAGGAGCAGTAGAGCCTCTGCCGGCAGCAGTACTGCCCTGAGCCAAAGCTGAACTTGCACTTGTTACTACTTTGTGTTGAAAACACTCGATGCTCTGTTGCTAAGGGTTGCTGAAGTAGTACAGTATACTTAGCTCACTAGATATATGGAAAAGCAGAGAGTATCAGTACATTTCAGAGAATGACATGCATGAGAAAGGAAAATAGAAAAGCACATCAATATTTTTCTCTAAAACAACTCCAACAATATTATCATCAGGCAACTCAGAGGGGAAGAGAATTTCTACATTAGATTAAATATCACCAAAAATGCCTAAGATGACTGCCATTTAAATAGTATCAAAAGAAACATCCAGGTTTGTTTTTTTTAATTCCTGAAGAAAGGTGTAGATGATCAGGGGTAGGAAAACAGCAGCAGAAATACTGAATTTAAAACTGACTTAATAAAAAGTAATGTAATGTAAAGCTCCAGAATTTAGATTTGATTCTGTTCTCTTTGAATCACTGAAAAAAACTTGCTTTCTCCACTTCTGGGAATCCCCTAGAATGGGGAAAAACCCAGTGATATTAGAGTAGGTGTAACTAGCCACTGTCTAGTACATACAATTTACTGGCCTTTTATGATTCTCACAACTGAACAAATACAAAGGAGAGAATAGTTCTTGCCTCTAACATAATAAAACATTGTGGTGAAAAAGTCTCAGACCTCTTTTGGATCTGGATTAACATCTTGGTTTAGCCTTGGTCTGTTTTGTCTAGTTTCATTTTGAAGATCTGAACGTGTTCTGTGGGAAAGTATCCATAACACGGAGACAAAAAGACCACACTCTTTTCAAAATCTCATGTTCTTGACTCATTTATGCTTTCACCCCTTTTAATCATCCACTAAAATATCATATTGGGAGGTAGAAAACTTCCAAGATTTCTAAAGAGATTACCTCAGGAATTTTGTTAACTATACCTTGGTTTAAGCATGGGGCAATCTGGTTCTAGGTTTGCAGACTTCCTTCAGACCTTTAATGACTGAAAAAAACCTAAAAATCATAGAAAATCTCTGGGTTTTTTTTCCTTCTATGTTCCTGAACATGACCAGATTTTATTTAAAAAAAAAACCCCAAAACTTTTCAGACAATTCAAACATGTGCCTATTGCTTGGATGTTTGATGGTCTGGGTTCTCTCTCTGTAGCCCACAGTGATGAACACTGTAGAAGCACTACCCAAGCTGGTATCAGGCACAATAATTGACTCGTACAGAGGAGTCCCTCTGCAGCACAGTAAGATGCACAAGCTTTACACCATCATCCATTCAGAGAGGTTTTTCTAATCTGTTTGATTTTACATCAAAAAACATTTGTCACCACAACACAAGTAAATGATAAATTGGTGCAAAGCAGCAGAAATCTTTTAAATTAGTTTTGCCATCAGGGAAAATATGCATTTTATGAAACAGAAGTATACATAAACAACAGATAAATATACAACTGTTTATATAAGCACATTAATAGATATATAGATATATAGATATATATATATATAAATAGACAAACTGGTTTGCAGATCTCATTACTGAGTGGCTAAACAGCTGAAGTAGAACAACTGTAGAAAATCTCTAGCAAGGAAGAAAATTAAATGAATGGCTGCAACTACATGTAGGAGGGCCACAAGAGTTATATCTTCTTATATGTACAATCACAGCTTCAATTGAAGAAGACCAAAACTTGTAACACATAGAATGAGAACAGCTGTCCACAGCTCTTCAAGAACTTCAATGAATAATTTTGTTGATCCTTTGCACAGAATCAGATTTCACCCTCCTAGATATTAAAAGATGAAACAAATAGAAAGGCATCCAGATGAATGCCCTGAAGCATTTATGGTAGTACACTGTACTGCATTTCAGTGAAATTATGGTATTACCAAGACACCAAATTCCTAAATTATGTTACGAATATGAAAACTTCAACACAAATAATTTTTTTGACTAATTACCAAAAAGCTTTCTCATGGAACAATAAACCTCTAACATTTCCTCACATCACTAGCAGTTAAATCTGGGAAAAAGGTGGCACAACATTGATGAGTTCATAATCTGTGGAATGTTTAATTCTGAAGCTGAAGCTCTAAAGAGATTTAAAAACTCAAATAAATCTATCTTCAGATATTTAAGTCTCAGCAAACATTCCATCATTCTTACCAAACATCTGTTTTGTATTTAAGAAAGACTGTGGAAATTTTCAGAATTGCTACTCTCTAGCTTTATTTGCCTCCCACGTTGTTCTTCATTGATGTCTCTCGATTACATTATTTTTGGAATGGCAGTTACATAATTATTTTCAATGCAATCTGACAGTAATGTTAGAATAGACTGTCTCTGAAACAGCCTGTGCTCTCCCAGAACTGAAGCAGGCTGCCTACAGTTCCTGTGCTGAACAGAACATTATATCATGATGAAATACCAGTGCTAAAGCAGAAAAAAACCAATACAAAACAAAACAACCTTTGCAACCCAAGCAAAGAGTGATCTTTACATGACCAAGGACAGATTAAGATAAATAAGACATGTGAACATGAATCTTTTCTATACCTCTCTAAAAAAGGGTCTATCGGACAACAGTGAACAAAGTGGAAATAATATGGTTGGTTGGAAAGGCCACAGGGTCCTTGT
The DNA here is from genome assembly GCA_013398275.1 of Promerops cafer. Taxonomy (NCBI): domain Eukaryota; kingdom Metazoa; phylum Chordata; class Aves; order Passeriformes; family Nectariniidae; genus Promerops; species Promerops cafer. The sequence goes on from VZSE01015288.1 coordinate 234,923, forward strand.
TCTTGTCATCATGCTTTTCTATATACTGGTAAATCAACAAAGTAATCTCTACTTCTGCTTTACTATCATACAGAAAACAGGGCACCTACTATACAAGACCTTGCCGTCAGTCTTTTTCAGGTAAAAAATAAAAAGAACCCCCCCACACCATTAAGTATTGGCATTTTGCACACAAGCATATTGTGTTTTATAAACTATAATATTACGAGCAACATCATAGATGTGTTTTCACCACAGAGTCATCAAGACAAAGTACAGTGCGGTCCAAGTACTTACAATTTTCTTCAACAAGATGCTGTTCTAAAAGCTCATAGCCAGGACAGTAATTTTGACAAATATGATATTTTTTATCAAGTTTGTAAGTGCAGTGCTTCCTGCTGAATCCATATGGGTCACAAATGAAAAGTATAACCAAAATGAGACATTGTTTGCATACATTTATTCAATGTATCATTCATAATGAAAGCAATAAATATATTTAAATATATGTGTATTTATTATTTGGGAATAGAATAGAATAGAATAGAATAGAATAGAATAGAATAGAATAGTTCAGTTCGAAGGGACCTACAACCATCATCAAGTTTAACTGAGCCAGCCACTTTATGATAAATTTTTGGTCAAGTTTTTACTTTGAAACTATCTTACTGTTGATTCACTGATAAAAGAAGTGTTCTCTCAAGTTCCATCTAATTATAAAGGCATCAACTAAAATCTGGGATTACAACAACCTTAAGGCTTGTGGGGTAAAGATGAGAATGTGCAGGGTGTGAGGGGAGTGTGCGTGGGCTTCACTGGCCAAAGTTAACTCTGCTGTGACAGGTAGGAATCCCCTCTAGCTAAGTCCCTTTATCTTTTTCATAATTTAAGCTGTCTTGGGAGAAGAAGATCTCTAAATATCAGAAGGGAAAATGTAATTCTGTATTACCCCGGCTTCTGATGCCTACCAATAGACAACTCCTGTGTCTCCATTTAAGCACAGAATTTAAAGAGCAACAGGGAATAAAAACTGAAGAAAAATCTGCACATTTTTGCTGCCTCTATATGGAGTAATACGAATTCCAGCAAAACCACCAACTGCTTTTTCCAACAGGTCATTTTTCACTTGGTCCTTTCTGGGAAAAAGAAAAATGAAAATTAATTTTAAAAATGATTGAACAATACTAATAGGATATTCCAAATGAATAATACTAACAGGATCAGACAATTAGAAGAAGGAATGAATATTCAATCTCATTGCTGCTGAGAACATAAAAAATGCCAGTCTTCCCACGATTACTGAACTTGATCTGCTTATCCTTTATTTTCAGCTCTGACCAATGTTTTTTTCCTTTCTGCTGTTTATACTATCAAGGTTTATGCATTTTGTATAAGCAGGGATCTGAAAGAACACAGGAAATATAGCAATTGACGGATGGAATAAATTAATGAAAGGGAGTTATGATACTTTGGATGTAAAAGTTATTTTTGAAAGGTGAGAGGGAAAGAGCAATACAGAAGAGAAGTGCACTATAAGAACATGATGTACAAGGACAACAAGAAGAGGTGAAAGCAAATTAGGGGAAATTCCATGGTTCAACAATGACATGCTATTGAAGTTGCACAGGAGAAAAAGGAGGAAAAAAGGACTAAATTCAGAAATGGAAAGAAGAAAGAATAAAATACAGAAGAGAGCACATTGATATATTTGGGAACATTACCACCTTCTTATTTTATAATTAGTTGCCACAAAGATCAATGTGTTCTACAAAGCTGCACCTACTTTGGTGACATACTAGTAAAAAGTAATTTTGTATTTTCTTCAGGCTTGAAGTATACGATACAAAGATCCTCAAGGAAACCTGGATGTCAGCATCAAATAACTTACTGCAGCTTGATATAGGAGCTAACAACTGGAGCCATATAAAACAAGCCAACAAAACCTTACTGGTAAGCTCCTATGGAAAGTACAGCTCAGACAGCTCCCAGAGGCAACATAATATATATGCCTGCCCAGAGTGTTTTTACACAAATTTGTTACCATCGACTCTGTATGATTTTTATTGTAGGTTTTGATTTGTGCCAGCAGCTCTTTACTGTCAGGAGTACTAAAATTCACCCGACGATATTTATGTCTAGAAATGCATCTAGGAAAACGGTTATTTCCATTAACAGTACAGCTAGCAAGTAATTCATTAACAAGACAGAATGGAATATTAATCATACCATTCTGTGTCTCGCAAAGGGGGAGAAAATACAATATTCTCGGTGTTGGGTGTTAAAATCTAGTGCCTAACACCTCCCTATTGGGACAAATATTTTCAAAGGAGTTCCTTTAGACAACTTCCCATCTGACCGTTGTGAATCTTGCATGTCAGACACCTCCACACTGAAAAGGCAAGAGACATTTTATTTTAGATGGTTAAAAACAGTTTCCAGTAATAGTAGGACAATAACAAAACCATTAAAAATCTGTGGAAGCTATATGGAAAAAGTATTTATTGGGGCTAGAAATTATAGACACTTTCATAACACAACGTAATATTCCATGGGTATCACAGGATATAGCAGAAGCCCAAGGAATACCCTGCAGTACTGACACTGCTCGTGCCCAGTGTATTGCTGCTTTGCATGCTATTTACTTGGAACTGCTCAGCTGCTAACAACCCTACAGAGAGCAAAAGGCAATAGCTGTGCTCCCTGTAAAGTGGGATGTTATAAATTGAAGCAATGGCCACATGTTACAGAGCATTACTGAGATAAAATGACATCTTTTTGTAGCACAAATTAAAATAAACCCCTTCTTACAACCCCTTCTTACCCCTTCTTGTGACATTGGACAACTGGTAAATAAGTTTTCATCCCAACATTCTCTTCCCTGATCACAATGATTTTACCTCCTGACTTTTCACTTTCTTTCAACAGAGATATCAACTCTGGGTTTTCCACAGACAGATAAGGCCTCAGAAGGAATGCAGAATGATGGGGAAGATGCATGCCCAGGAGGTTGCTGTAACATCACCTGACTGTATCATTAGCAAATAAGAGCCAGGTCTGTTATGGCATTAGTAATTTTAGTCTCCAAAAAATACATACAATAATTTTGTCTATCCTTTTATTCCAGCCTAGTTCCATTTCAGTGAATGACAATGGGAAAATGAATTTCTTTCTGCTGTAGTCACTCATATGGTAAGAATTTTAGGAAGAACCCCTTCACATCCTAGACTTTCTGTGTAACTGGACACATGCAAGTTTGTATGTACTTAGGGCACACCACTTAGACTTTTTTTTCCAAATGGTCATACCCAGATCATTGAAAGAGGTATTTTACGGGAGTTCAGTTAGGTTAGGCGGGAAAATAGACAGACTGAAATATGCAGAAATATAGTGTGCTTCTGAAGTTAAACTACATTACCAAAAAAATTACTATTAATTTTGTCTCATGTTGCAATACCCAGACTGATGATGTCCTTTCTTTACAAACATTAATCTAATGTCTTTTCCCTTTCTTTTCACACTCTTTTTGAGGAAAGCCTACTTCCCTGGCTTAAAAATTCTTAAATATGTGAAGGGATGAAATCAATTATGTTTTGAGTCCACCACTCTCATCTTGCAGCATTAGCAAGTTCTAACAGCATTAGCTGTTCTAACACTGGACTCTACATTTTAAATGGATGAAATTTCTTTTGCCATTATGGTGTTGAAACTGGCCTCGCTGTCACCAGCCCATGAGAAAGCATGTACACCCTCAGGAAGGTTCAACAAAGAGATTCAACTACTGATAGCTGGCAAATAGGGCACCCACTAGAAAGATGAAAAGACTGATGATCACATTATTTTACTTTTGTGGGTAATGTCTAATAGCTTACTGACCTCCAAAGGTGAAAAATTACATTCTAGTGAGAGCAGAAAATTGTGAATCTTTAAGTCAAGCAATTAAGTAGCTTTGAATAACAAAACTATAAGGAGTGCCACTGGGTTTCAGACAAGTGTTCTTGGCCAGGCAAGAGAACACAAGATGGAGTAGCTGATTTTCTTCTCTCATTAGGAAAATATACCCCAAAAACGTATCACCTGCTAGGATCAAAATGTTTCTAGATTCATTTACTCCATTACCCAAGTGAACTCTCTAGAGGATTAAGCAATACTTTCCCAGCCTCACATGGACTAAAGCTAAAAGCTTGGTAAATACTAGTTTTATCTCACAAACCGTAATTTTTAATTGCTAACACACATAGGAAAGGCATAATCCTCCACTGATGATATCATAGTCTACTGCCATGGAAATGACTGCAATATCATAAACACAGGTTTAAGATGACCTCACTTTCATAGGAAAGAGGGAAATTTCACTGGAATGTGAATGACATTGGAAATAAACACGTAGATGCCATACAGCAAAAAACTCTCTTATTAGCCAGTTAAACCATAGAAGATGGAGACAAGTAGACATGCAGATGAACAGAAATAAGGTTCTTCTGCCCAAACACTGTGTTACTGACTATGAACCTTTGAACAGAAAGCCCTCTGAACTCCTGTCAGGGTTCCCCTTTGTAAGTTCACCACACCACAGAGCAGTCAAAACCCTGCCCTGACAGGCGTACAGTTTAACCACAAGAACATGAGCAAAGTATGGCTATGAGAACCCAGTGCAGGATCTCAGAGCAACGTTGTAGCTGGAATGCTTCCTAGAATGAGTAAGTACTTCAGAAGTGGGAGGAAGAGAACTCCACAGTCTCTTGAAGCACACAAAATAACATGAAGTCAGACGCAAATGCAAAAGTACGATCTAAGTGTGGCAAGTGCTAAGCATTTTGGCATCAGCTCAGGAAAATACATATATTTAACCTTCAGCTCTGAAGTACTCTAAGAAGCGTCAAACAATTCAAGGACTGGAAGCTGAAACTTGTGTGTAAGCTTTGCATTGCCATGAGTCGGGAATGTTGAGTACTGTGCCGGACCCCAGCTCGAGAGGAGAAAAGAAGCTTCAACTGAGAAAAGGGAGTGGAGAATACAAGGCGATAAAGATCTCACTTAAGAAGAACCTTTAATCTTGAAGGATCTCAAAGCAATTTACAAACTTAAGCAGACCAGACACTGCAGCTGGCAGGAAAAGAAGCAGACAGCTGGGAACTCATTCATGGGAAGGAGGAGGTAATGGAGGACCCACTCGGTGCCATATCTTCCAAAACACTGCTGCTGGGAGAAGTCAGCAGGACTAGAACAGAACTTTTCCCTGAACTTTGCCATGCAGGTATGCAAGAAAATTGCAGAAAGCAAGCAGATAGGCAGAGCTGACAGAAAGAGGTGCAGAAAAGCAAGGGGCCTTTGGACAACTGGGGACCTGTCACTGTTAGGACTGTAGCTTCCCTGCTTTTTATCTCAATTTCAGCTCTTTAGGTGGACTCTTCGCCAGTAAAACCTTTGGCCATTCCTATTATTTTTACCCCTTTTAATACCTTACTCCAATTCTCTTTACTTATTCCTATCTTTTTACAAAGCAAACTGCCCTTCTTCCTGTCCTCAAATTGCAAAATGTTTTCCCAATGCACAGTAGGGCAAATAATGCTGTTCTTGGTAGCTGGGATTCATCTAGTACAGGCTTGACTGTAGTACCACAGGGGGTATTCTTTAGCTCAAAAGCACTACTAAATACATAGTATTAAAAATTAACAAGATAAATGAGTCTAAAAAACAAGAGGCATATTACTTATTGATGAAGTGGAATTGCCTCTGGAAGTAAAAAGTGCCTAATTACAGTACACAGTAGTGTAGGACACAAAATGAAGACATCAAATGAAAGGGCAGGGACATTTCAATTAAATAGCATCCAGAAAGCAACACTTTTGTTGTGTTTAAAAGACATTGTGTGACCACTTCATATTTCCCGTGACTTCTAATACTTCCACATTTCCATTTAGGAAGGGGAGGAAAAAGCCCATTTTCATGGATAAGAGCCAAAGACAAGGGCTGAGCAGGTGTTCTAGCACCACCAGTCCTTCTCAGAGAGGGCCCACAGCATCCTCTGTAGCACAAACAACAGTTCCTTTCAGAAGGTGCCAGCTGGGATCAATGGTGCACTGTCTCTTGCTTGCGGTTCATAACCTTAGTTGCAAATGCAGCCCTTGTAATGAGTTAAAAAAAGTCTTTGGTGGCCTTGCCCTAGTTATTTTGTGTTAATTTAAGAAGCACCCAAGCAGACATTTTCCCTCCTTTTTCCCTCTTCAATATTTTGTCATTTTTTGTTAGAGGAACTTTGTTGGAAGTTTTTCAAGTCTGAGGTATAACACCAAATACCTTTAACATGCTAGAATATTAAACTGTGTCTCACCCTAAAATAAACTATTACTCAGATTTTGCTGGAATACGACAATTTAATTTCAGTTTGCAGCAGTGAAAAGCTTCTTTTGACATGAGTGAGCTCGGATCAGGCCCCATATCACCAGTGCTTGGGCCAGTAGAGATAGTCAAAAGCTATATGTGCACAGATGACAATTTTCTTACTGAATGCCATTACTGAAGATTCCATCAATTTGATTTTTATCATATTTTTCTTTTTGGGACCCCAAGACTCTTCCTGCCACACAAGAGAAGGCAAAACAGGAGTTTAAACATTTAGGTTCTCTAAAATCAGAGCAGAACAACAAAATGCTGAGCTTGTACATCCTGCACTTAAAATGCACCCAAACATTGCTAGGTCAGAGAAGACGACAAGGGGCAGACAGCACTGGGTCTGAAATCAAGCCCAGATTTTTCACTATTACATAAATGAAAAAATTCACAGATGACACATTCTCTCATGCCTTGATGTCTTTCATTGGATCCAAAGATTAATTTCCTCAACTGGACTAAGCTTGTATTCCTTTACAGCTGTGCTTTCCCATGCTGCTGGCTATGGCAGATTGACCAGAATGAGGAGTGGCTGCTGCAGGGAACCATTACAGATAAAAACAAAAACACAAATGAAATGGATTTGAAGGATTCTAGAACACTTCGCTGCTAGGAGAAGCTGAAGAGGGAAAAAAAACCCAAACCAAAACAAGGCAAAACCATTAAAATTTGGTGACATACATGAGAAATAGTGGAAACGAGAACATGTGTGAGATCTGGAAACAAAGCAAAGAAGAAAACGAAGTCATATGCAAGACTTCCTCTGATCACTAGAAAGAAATGTAAGAAAATTCCTTTTTCACATTCCCACCAAAAAAAGTCTGCAATTATTGTTTCAAATACTGCACTTCTGTAAAAGAAAGCACAGACATAGTTTTGGAACATGGACATTTCCAATGTGCCAATGAGCCATTTACTTCAGCACTTCAGCAGATAATAATCACCACTAGAGACTTAAAAGGAAGACACAGACTCTCACTAACGAGATACCTTTGCCATTTGGCCCAAGTAGAGGTTGTGCTCCCTTAGCAAAGATGATTTAATGTGTTTTGGATGTTCATGCAAAAGTGCATTTGTCACTGCTGTCCACTGCAGATCAGCAACACAGTACTCTGTATGGAGCTCAGTGCTTTCTCTGCCTTGTCCTTCTGTCTTGCTGAATGCTTATAGTCACTTAATTTAGTACTTGCAGTAATTAACGGTGGTTGTTACAAAGGAGGGCTGGAAGCAGAACTTTTAGTTCTACTCCCTAAAGGGAGTGAAGAAATGTGATGAGAGGAAAGAGGTCCACAGAAAACTAAGACTTGAAATCCTGAAAATTCTAAAAAATGCAGTTTTCCACTATTTGGACTGTGGTGTCATTCTCTTGAGTTAAACTGAAAGACTGTTGCTGTTGTGACTATCCAAAGACTGTTTTTCCATCTTACATTTTGTTCTATGCTTCTGCTGTTTTCAATTGCCATGCCAAAGTTTCTCCTGTTTATTCTAATTGTTTTAGTGTGTCTGACTCTCATTGGTTTATATGTTTAGTCTTGTCCTGATTTAATATGAATTAAAATGCCAATGCCACGACCAGTCTGCAAACATGAGTCAGAAGAGAAACTATTTAAATAATACTGTGGATGGTACCCATCTGGTTTGGTATCTAGATCATATAGAATAATGCTGTTTTTGTTTTCTACTACTATTGCCTGCTATTGACAATGAAGTGTTGATTGTGATTGTGACCACAAATATGTTTTGCTCCTGGTCCTATTAAGCCAAAAGAGTGTGGTTTACTGCATGTATGTACGTGAGGTTGTTTTGATCATATGAAGTTCACTTTAGAAAACCCGCATTCTGCCACTGCAGCGCTACAGGACAATGAGAAAAGAATTTCTAATGAGAACAGTGCTTTAAAAGCAAACCACTGGGGCCGTTCCTTTTAGAAGAATTTTAAGACACACTACCTACTTCTGAATTTGATTATTTCTCAGAATTACATCTGAGTATGTCTTCAACTAAAGGTCCCTGTTCTCTTCTGTCTTGGTCATTACATAAGGATTCAGCACATTTCAAACTGTACATTTCCATTTCACACAGAGGTTACACTCCTTTAAATCATTAGTTTACTGTACTGAGTAAAAACATTATAAGCTAATTCTTTTTCATGGTGAATCTGGCTACCATATGTCCAATGGTGGCTTGAAGCTTTTTGGTACCTTGCCTCTACAGACCTGGGAATGCTTAACATTTAAAGTCTGCCGCTACTATTTCAAGTCTGACCCAGAGCTTCTAGCTCTCCAGTCAGAGAGCCAAGCTTGTGTCCTGAAGGGCAAACAGGGTATTTTACCAGTTTGAGTTATAACACAGCATTGTACAGCTCTGGCAGAGTCAGTATTATTACCTTGTAAGAAAGATAGGCTTCAGTGCTGAGCGGTGAATATGCCCATTAGACACAATGTATACAAAAATATGTCTGCCTTCCTCTGTGTAACTCATAAATTTATTCAGGCTCCTCCAAATGGGTGATAGGCATTTAACATGATCACTCTTCTCCATGTCTTTTATAAACTGAAACATCAGCACAAATGACAAACTCACAAAACCCCGATTCCAGCTGAAATGAACCCTAGATTTAAATCTAGAATATGCAGCCCCCTCTAAATCCCATATACAAAGACAATCAAGAGTTATGCTCCTGGAATCTAATCCTAACCCTAACCTGACAATTTTTATATTTCATAAAGCTTGTTTATAGTTTCCTGTTCCACCTAAGCACAATCAAGCCTACTGCTTAGTACTTTCCGGTAATTTTACCAGACTTTCCTAACCCAGGATACATTTAAACAATGTCTGCATAGATACTACATGGACATTTTGGTCAGATTAAACTCTTGCCAGCTAAATTTAAACACACTGTTCTTCTTATATGATTAAGTGCCTGAAGTTCTGTGCTAGTAACAGAAAGAATGAAGCCATCCCCTCTTTTTCAACTGAAGCTGATTAGCTTATCACTTATAAAAAGCCCTTTACTGCTACTTAAAGCAGAGGCTAATAATGTTGAGTCAGATATGTACTTGTGATCGCATTTGTACACTTTAAGAAACCCTCTCAGCTGATGTAAAACTGAAATGGCTTTTCTTCAGCCACTTAATCTCCGTGCAATAGCATCTGTCACTCCAGCCCATGGTGTAATTTCTGGTTACAGTATGGCTAGTTAGTATGCCTTCAAATAACTGGCTGCATTTCTATCACATCAAACACGCAGCCAAAAAAAGGAAAAACTAAAAAAAAAAAGAGTTTTCTTGTTTGTTTGTTAAGTGTCAAGAAAAGCCCGAAGCTGCAGTTGTCAGCAGTGTTTAAACTGGTAATTTTTTTACTACTTTTCCCCCCACATTTTAGACAGACAGGAAGAGGAATGTCTTGAGGTTAGAGCACCAAGTTTTACATTTCAGTGCTACGTCATAAGCATCTGAGAGCTCATTCACACATAACATCAAGATCAGTTCCACAGTTCTTACTCTGACTTACAAGACAAATATTCTCCTTGGAAAGCTGCCAGTGTGTTCTGCAAATTACACAGAGCATTAAATCTCTCTGACACAGGTTCTGTGATTATTTAAGGGGCTACATCATTTCTGCAACACAAGTCTATGCCTAAGCAGTACTCACTCCTCAGCATGTTCCTCCAATCACATACTCTGTGACCCACAGGTTTTGGTATAATTGTCTGTTGATAAAGGACATTTATTTTATTGCAGAATTCCGAGCAGGACAAGCTGATGCAGTCCAGACACATACACTTTAAATCCTATTTTAACCAAGTCTGCATATAGAGTACGGAAATGTGTTTAAAACAGTGCAAATCAAAGACTGATTTCCACATTCCCTGGAACTGGCAAGGCCAGCCAGTTAGAATTTGCATCGTGAATTCTTGCAATTTTGCTTGAATTCTCCTGTTATTTAGTATTGACTACAAAGCCCGGGCTACTGGAACCAAGAGCTTTCATAAATTTCTGTACTCCAATTTTTCAAAGAAGTTTCCAAACCTTACCTACATACAAAAAAAGAAAAAGAAGAAAAAAAGACAATGAGACCCAAGTATTTGATTTGAAAAGCAAAATTCTCAGAAAACAAATGAAGATAAATTAAGATACTAATTTTAAAAACTTTTAAAATAATTTAAAAAATAGCTTTAGGGTGCAGAGCTGCTAAATTTTTGAGGGTTTCCTACATGCACTTCTTGATATGTTTGGATATGAATACCTTGGGATGCCCTCCCTCTCTCCCCCTTTCCCTCAATCTCATTTCAAAGTGTCACACAAAATGTTGTATGCAAGTAATCAACTTACAACCTACAGTTTTATGGAGCTAACTTTGGTTTCTTTGCAATATTAACCTTACTTTCTCACTTTTCCAATGGAGACAAGTGTGCTTTGAACTGAAAACGTGTTACGGTTCACCAGCTTTTTTTACTTTCATAAAATCGTTTCAGACTCCTCTGCTGATTACGAGTATCAGAGTTCCAGGTTTCCCGTGCAGGTGCCTACGAAACGCTGCTTCCCTGGCCAAGGCCAACACCGACCCACCCGGCACAGCTGAAAACACAAACCCAAGTCTCTCCTCTCTCCAGAGACAGAGACAGCTGATCAAAGTTCCGGCACGCAACACGTTCAAACCTCTCCCCGTTCCCACACTCTTATTTCAAAGTACTATTTGAAGCTGACATCACCCGGGCGCAGCGGCCCCCCTTCAGAGAGTCTCAGAACCCCAGAATGGATAAGGCTGGAAGCGAACACAGCGGGTCACCCGGTCCAACCTCCCTGCTCAAGCAGGGTCATCCCAGGGCACGCGGCACAGGTCTGCATCCAGACCGTTCCTGAACGTCTCCAGTGATGGAGACTCCACAACCCCTCTGAGCAATCTGTGCCTGTGCTCAGTCCTTTCCTCTGCCGCAGCTGCGGTTCCCTCTGCCCGGGACCGAGCGCTTCGTCCGCCGCGCCTGGTGCCGACCCCCCTTCTGCCATGCCGGCCTGGGAGGAGGCGTGACACCCGCTTGGCTGGGCCCAGGCCGCATCCCGGCCCGGCCTAGCCCAGAGAGGCCCTGCATGCCTACGCTGTTCCCCGGGCACCGTGACGCCCTGCGCTCCCATGACCTCAGGGTCGCTCCGCCCAGTGCGGGCAGAAAACCCCCACCCAGTACTAACCTGACCAGGTCAGTCATACAGGATCCCACCACCACAACCTTCGCGGCCATGGCGCCGGGGCGGCCCTTGGACCCTGACCCGCCCCGGGCCCCGCCGCGGCTTCTCGGGTTGCCATGGGCGACGGGCTGCCCGCGGGGACCTTCGCCCGGCGGGGCTGTCCCTGCCGAACGCCTGCTGCCACGACCGCCCCCTCCCTCTTCCCCTCTGCCCCGCGCCGCTCCGGCCGCGACCGAACCGCCGCCCCACGCCCTGCG
>VZSE01015288.1:247026-434948 GCA_013398275.1 Promerops cafer
AACGCCACAGCCCTTCCCGGTACAGCGGCGGGCGGAAGGGGATCCGGCGCCGGGAGGCTCTGGCCCGGAGTCGGTGGAGGCCGGCGTTGGCACCGCCGCTGGGGCGGGGCGGGGCGGGCGCAGCGCCGCGGGTGGCGGCACCAGCTGGGGAGGGAGCGGGGCTTGGCCGGGGTCAGCCCGGAACGGGAGTGCATGGACGGAAAGTTCCCCCTGAGCGTGGGGAAGAGTTTCTTTACTTTGTGGGTGACCGAGCACGGGAGCAGATTGTGCGGGTAGGGTGTGGAGTGTCCATCACTGGAGATACTCAAGAACTGCCTGGACACAATTCTGTGCCATTTGCTTTAGGATGATCCTGCTTGAGCAGGGAACTTGGTCCAGATGACCCGCTGTGGTCTTTTCCAGCCTTAACCATTCTGGGATTCTGAGCGTTCTTCCGTGCCAGGGCTTAGGTAATTTCGTTGTTTACTCGGGGCTCCGCAGATCCACATTGCCGATCGCATTCCGGGGATGTGTTTGGGCACGGCTGCAGGAGGCGGCCGTCGTGGGTCCCCTCCTTTCCCCACTCACACTCAGACACAAGTTCCTACCGCCCGCCCCCAAAGTGAAAACCAGACAACCAGCTTGCCGACGGCCACGCCAAGAGGTCCAGGAGAGGTCCTGTCACGCTTCCTAGTCTCCGTCACAGTATTCCCCTTTTCCTTTTTAAATCTCGTAATCCTCATTATGGTGTGGTCGGTGGTGGAAGGACAGTGTCTGGCATCCCGACCCTCTGCGGTGCCCAAAGCAATGCCCGGGACTTCATGGTTACTGTGAAGCTTGTGTAACATTAGCCCGAAGTCACAGTGATAGCCAGCTGAATCTGAGATGATTCCACTATTGGTTTGTTTGCTTCTTTCAAAGGTTTTGTTTTGGGAGTGAAACAGTCCAGTGAATTTTGTTTTTCTTAATTCTTCTGAATTTGTTTGTGTTCAGTTTCCAGTACTGTGGGAAACTTAAACTGAAGAAAAACAATGTAAATGAGAACTGAAACTTAGGAAACTGGTACAAATTGTGTTCTAGTTTGTAAAGCCCTCTGTTTACAAAATAAATCAGCGAGTTTACTTCGTAGCAACCCTCTAAGTATTGTGTATCTGGCTTGTTAAATAGAAGGTACTGTGATTTTAAAAAATGATGCAATAAAATATAGAAAAATGCCTAACAGTCATTTAAATCTTGTTTTGACAATATCTGCAAATTTTATTAACAGAAAGATAAGGAATCTCATTTTAAAGTTCATTTTGGACGGTGCTTCTGTTCAGCTGTGATCACCAGGTGTATCGCATCTCGCAATTTCACCCTCATAACACAGTCCCCTTAAAATGTGTCATTGTCAGAACCAATTCTGCAATCTTTATGTATAACTTCAGGATTTCTAGAAGGATAGCTTGATTTTCAGCATGTTCTCGTGGTTTAAGAAGTTCTTAACTTCATCAGTCCAGCTGCCCCCTGCTTGAAATTACTCTTCCGAAGCATGTGCCCTGTTGTAACCACTCTTGTGCAAAGTATTTTAGAGTAAACTAATTTTTATTAGTGGTTCAATCTACGTCACTGGACTTTGCATTGGAATATGGCAAGTATGGGCTTGTGTTCTCTCAGTCCCTCCGGGGAAGAATAAAGGTGAGTAGGCAGAAATTTTTAGTCGAAAAGTAGCAAACTGGAGTTAGTATCTTAAATTGCTGTGGGTGTATGCTATACAAACTTAAGTTGTTCCATTGTCAGTTAAATCATATATGAGAACACATTATGTGTCAGGGCATGGGTACTTAGTCTTCAGCTTCTTCACTGCCATAAAGTGTAGGAGACAGTATATTAAAGATAATTACTGTTTTTAGGAAGTCTTACTTTATTAGTCTTTCTGTTTGCCTTAAAGTGCCTGGCCTTTGCTTTATTAAGATACATTCTGAATATCTAGGACAAACACTGTTGAGTGTTGCTTCCTGCTACTCCAGTGTGAATGGCTTTCATGAGAACAGAATGTGAAATTTAATGTTGCTCCCAGTTACAGAGATTTAGTAGATTCTGCAGAATATCCATTAGTTACTAATTAATGCTTGTAAACTGAGTGTGAGAAACAACAGAAAATTGCAATTATTGCCATGAGTTGTTCACACTCTTGTTACAGAACACTTACTAATACAGCAGTCCATATGCAGCATTTTTGAGAAAGTGAATGCAATGTGTATTACTGTTTTTCAATTAAATGGTTATTTTTTAAAAATATTTTTAATGCTGAGGGTTTATATACAAGCTCTTCTGTCCCACTTATCAGTGGCAAGTTCATGTTATCTTCAGTCATTTACAGCCTTGTTTTCCAAAACTACCAAGTTGAGTTAATTTTCATATGAGGCTCTGTGCCTTAGAATGTGATCAAATACATTAACATTTTAATAGATTGGTTACTCTTCTTTTTTCCCACTACTCCTACCAGAGTCTGTTTTTGTCCACGTACTCTAGTCTTTTCATGGTGCAGTGACTTAAAATGTGTGTATGCTCAGTTTCTGCATTTCACCTAGAAAGCAACAGGTTCCTACAGGGTGCTAAATTAATGGCCTAATTGATTTAGCACAAGGTCATGCAATTGCAAGCACTTCTGAACAAGCTGTGCTTAAAATGTGTGTAAATCAGCTTTCCGATCTGTTACGTGAAGGAAGATTAAGATACCCTTTCAAAGAGTGTGATGATACCACTGAAAGAGAAGCAGTGTTAGCTTTTAAAAGGCATCATTAAGTCCTAAAAATTGCTACTTAATGAAGTAGTATAAAAGTAATACTGATTACAGGCACACTAGTGCTTTTGGAAATTGCAGGTGAGAATATAAAGAGGTATCAAGTCCCTGGGCCCATTGCAGTTAATGTAAGTTCCACTGATTTCAGGGGAAGCAGAACAAGTGTGGCTTGTCAATTACAGACTGACTGGGAATGCCCACAGGAAGGGCTAGGCGGTGAAATGTCAGTGGCCCTCAATTTTATGTCTCTTTCTCAGAGGGATAGGGCCTTAATTAAAGGTGCCTAGGACATACTTCTGGCTTTATGTTGATACTGAATAAACAGGCTTCATTGCATGTTGCAGAGGTGGGAGGAAAAAAACCTACCTGTGTTAATTTTTTCTCTGTAAACCTGTGCACAGTTCAGTTACTCCACACTCCTGATCTTTTGCGTGCTTAGCGCTTTTTCTGCCGATGTTTGCAGAGTACATGTGAATCTACATCAAATAAGTAGGATATTTTTTCATTTTATTTTCTGTCTTTGCAGCTCAAGAGAAAAGGAAGGAGGAACATAATAAAATGTCACCTGAAGTGGCCTTGAACAGAATTTCTCCAGCACTTTCGCCCTTCATTTCCAGTGTGGTCAGAAATGGAAAAGTAGGACTAGATGCTACTAATTGTTTACGGATTACAGACTTGAAATCTGGGTGAGTTCCTCATCGAAAAAGAACACCCAACCCCTCCCAGTTGTCTCTTCAGAACTGGGTTTTTTTAGGTTCATGTGTTTAGGCATTTTGAACACAGCTGGAGTTGACATACTAGCTGACATACTAGATACATTATTTTTTGTCTTGCTATCATTTTGTAGTTTGGGAGACTAAATTTGTCATATTTTTGGCAATAATAACCTTGTTAAGACACTCCAATCACTGCCACTTGATACTGCTGGTTTTCAGCAGTGAGGTAATTACAAATACTTTTTTCTGTTGTTTATCACTTGCTGACTCAATCTTCTCTGTAAACCAAAAATTGAAAGACTAATTTGTGTGACCTTACCTGTAGTCATGAATATGCCAAACCAGAAGAAGAAGTAACTTTTCTGGCCTCCCTCAAGTTCAGTACATCAAGTGGCTATAGGGCCAAGTGTTTTAAATAAGCCAAGCTGCTCCTTTTATTTTTAATTCTAAAAGCGTTCAGATTAGTTTTCAGGTAGTAATAGAATTTTGGGATTTGCATATACAAACAGACTTTGGTGTATAACCTCTGTGAATAATACATGAGTTACATGTTTAGATGACACATATCAGAAATTGCTTTATTCTTTACAGAGTTGGGCATCTAACAATGTTTTTGATTCAGGTGGGTTTTTTTTGTTACAGGAGCTCAGAGACTGAAATTACTTTTGCTTTAGATATACAAATCATCTTGTGTGTGCAAACTGCTGTGTGTATCATTTTGAATGATAGCATAGTAAAAATAACAAAAGATGTTTGGAACCACCACAAATCACTGTTGTTTAAAACGCAGTTCTGCTGAAAACTTTGTTTAATGTGCTTCTGAAGGCTGTTTTATTATGGCTTCATGAAAAGCTTTGGAGGTGCTTTTCTGGTTGTAACAATGCCTTTTCAGGAAGAAGGTTTATATTCTAGGGTTAGTTTGAAAGGAGCCATTCCCTCTCTGTGAGGTGCTGGGACAGAGTACAGATTTACATGGAGGTCTAAGAAGCCATGACTTTGTTATTAGTGTTGACTGGCTTGACATTTAGGCTTGCAAATTACATAAGACAGGCTGAGCAGTTCTGCATCTGCTGCTGTCATTTCATGCTAGATCTTGCTTTCCCTTGAACTGGTCTTCTCGGAAAGCTGTGATGGGAGCTCTTTCATTTTTCCAGTTGAAGTCTAAGAGAAAGGAATACAAAGAAAAGTAGAGAGAAAACACAACTGTTTGTTGGGAGGTATCTAAGGGGTTTTCTCTACCCACTGAATGCTTATGCTGCCTGCCTTTAAAGTAAGAGATTAAAATAATAAAAAGCGGTGTTTTCTAGCTGCCTCTTTTTGCGGGTATTTTCAATAGGTGTCTAAAGTTTTTGGCCACTGATCTTGCCAAGAAGATCTTGTATTTGCTTTGTTCAAACCTGAATGTTTTCCAGGAGTTTATTCTTTAAAAAACTAAAAGCTGCCAGCAGCTGCACCTGTCACTCAAACCCAGTGATTCAAATTGTATAGTAACTGTTAAACATGGAGTTTACACACAAGTCCAGCACCTGACAGAGGTTGTCTCATAGCTTGTTTAAAGACACTGGCCCACCTAAATGCATTTGTTAGAAATACTTTTTTTCTTGTTCTGGAACATAAGCATAAACCTCATTCTTTATATTGAGTCTTTGTTTTAGCTTGAGGTTGTTAGGAGATGGAGTCAGGATAATCAAGATTCTTCATTTATTTCAGAATTATTTTGAAGGTTTTCTTTCTTTGGTACAACTAGTTTCTTAAAACCATTCTTGTAAACAGAATTAATTAACAATTGCTTGAAATTTCTTTGAAATGTAAATTTCATGCATGTGTTTTTAGGAAAGATTTTTGTTTATTACAAATAAATTTTTGGTTATTTATCACAGGAAATTTTGAATTCATGTGTCAATGTGGAAATACAAAATTGTTGTGATTTAGTGCTTTATGCTATCGCTGAACTGGTAAATAGTGCAAAATTACTTAACCATACGGTGGATGAATCACAGTATTACAGAGATGTCCCATAACTCAGGATCTAGTTCAGTGGTGTTTAACCTTTTATACAGGAGTTCTTTGACACTCCACAGACTGTTTCTCAGTGTCTCACATCAGCCGATAAATAACAACATCTCCAACCCACAGCCTTGTTAGTAGATTTAAATTTGTTGCTGCATACTGACTGTAGAGGTAAACGTTGTAGGGCTTTGAGAGTTCAAAAATGAATTGGAGGCCATTGGCCTACTCTGCTCCTGTCCTCACATCATGAGATGATCCAAACCCCTGTATACTTTATTACACTTTTTTAAAAGGAAACAAAATAATGCCGACAAAATAATCAGAAGAGGCAAATGTAGGTGATATCAACATGAAGAAACAGAACTGTGAGGCCATAGAAGTTGAACATAAATGGGAAGAAAATGAGGAGAGCTATTTTTAGAGAAATGGGAATGAAGTTCAGGATATCAATTGCAAAACTCCCTTCAGTTTCAATGGGTTGAAATCAGGCTTTAAACTTAGAAAATGAGACCAGGCAGTTTTAGATTAAATGTGCTAGATTAAATGTTTGAAGTTAGATAAAGAGCAGTTCTTGTTCACAAATGAATATGACCACTTGGGAGTACTATCAGTTCAGAAACTTTGCTTTTGAATAGTGATTTTACATTTATTGACATGTGACAGGGGTTATACACATGCTAGTCTAGGCTGTTAAAACCCTACCCTTGCTTGAGTTTATTATAGAACATGCAAATATTTTCTGCTTTAACTGGTGTGTTATGTGGAAGATTTTTAATAATAAATAAATACAGTTTTACTGTAACCTTTAAAGATCTTATAATATTTAAGGTAATCACCTCAATAGCTATTAATTTTGAGAACAGAAGCATCTGTAAGCTTCTGGGGAGGAACCATACTGTTACTCTTAGAGAAAATTAGGAGTTACTGTTCTTACACCCCTTCCCTAATGAACCAGTGCTTTACAATTTATAGCAAAATAAAATGTTTGAACTGAAGATCCATGCATTCTCATTTCTTAAGTTTTCGAAACAGGAGTTGTGGTTAACAAGGAATGATGGTAGCATGCTGAATAAAGTATAAAGTATTTATAAAATATATAAGTACTTCTGAGGCCTTGCCCACCCGGAGCATTGGTTTTGACATTCTCAGAAGTAGAAAGTATTTCCTTTCTATTTCACCAGAAAGATCAACTACCAGATTTTAGCCTATCAGATCAGTTGATTTTGATTTGTATATGGCAAGCATATTAAGCCTTTAATTATTTGAAAAGTCAATCCATATGTCAGATAATTTTAGTAAGGAACTTGTTTTGCACTTATTCTGACTTATTGCTAAGATTGACAACTTTTGTTGTGTTTTATAAACTGTATTAAAGAGCTGATGTTAGATGTATGAAGTATGATGATATGTTAATTTGCTTTGCTTTCAAGTGTGGGAGGGAAATATGTCATAGTAAGGAAATCCTATTGTTTTGCTGTCTTTGAGTATGTAAATGTTTTATAATAATATGTTACAGTTTCATAATGTCTGTGTGTTTTACAAACTTATTAGACAGTACCAGTCTCATAAGACACATATATTTACATCTATGATTAGGATTTCAGAACCAAGTACTATTTATAGAATTTATATGGCCCCTGCTGATGCAGACCCCCGAATGGAGCTTAGTAATATGGCATAACAGAAAAGAAAGAAACTCTTCAACTGAAATACTAATAAAAGGTTAGGTGGCCAAGTTTTCTTATAAATAGGGGCCCACAGTGAACAAAAGTAGAACGGGGGTGTAAGGTCATGTCTGAAATATAGCACCTTAAGCAGCATTGATTCTGGTGATAAGAAAACCCTGGCAGGCGTCTGTGTTGCATTAATAAAAGACATTCTTCAAGATGACAGAGTGGATGAAAGCATTTTTAACTCTTGCATAGGATATTACTTTGTTCTAGACCCAAAGAAAATACTGCTGCCACTTGAGTCAATGCCATTTATTGTATCATTCAGTTAATCTCTGCTAGTGTCTCTTTGAAATACTGACCCATCTTAATTAGATATTAAAATCTACTCATAACCAACTGAATTGTGGCTGAGGCATTTTTCTTAGCATTTACACATATAATCATGGGAAAGATGTTGAATAGGGAAAAGTGATTATTATGTAGATTTAGAAATAGAGGATATTTTCCTATGTGAAGGGTGTTTAATTGTTGTATAATGTAGAATCCAGTTATTTAAGAGACTGCTGCTTTTCCTATGGTGCGTTACAAGAGTGAAAGACATAGTTGTGGTGGTCATTGCCTTTGAGAACTCTTTTTTTTCCCCTACAGCTGTTCATCAGGGCCCATGCTTGAGCTTCAAATTATGCTGCAAGCCTATTCTTCTTACTCAACAAACTTGATTTTGTTTTTTAAATTACTTTGATGTGTTCCACCAGGCAAAATTTCAAAATGAATACAGTGATTTAAAGCTGCATATATTAAGATTCTATTTTTTTAGATATCCACTCATAACAAAATTTAAAATTTCATGCTTTCATGGTTATATTTATTCCATATTTATGAGACGAGTAATTGTGGAATTTTTATGTAAGTGGTTTGTAGTAAACCATGTTAGTATTTTGTTCTTTTCACTTGTCTTATTCACTATTGATTTCTGCCTCTCTGCTTGATATTGAGCTATATGTGCCAGTAGTTATGTTCCTGAAAGGAACCTATATGAAGAGTGATGTAAAGAATGTAAGAATGATGTAAAGAATGTAATTCTTTCTGGGGTAAATTTAAACATAAAAATTTATTATCAAGCTGTAATAGGATATTTATAACTTTATTGCCCTGCTTCCTAGGAAGCAGTGATGATTTACTTTTTTTTGTTATCAAGTAGACTGCAATATGCTTTGGTATTTCCCTTTCTTTCGGGCATTTCCCTTTTTAAAGTAAATACGGATTTTTATGTGCATATTTTGTGAAATAATGTTGATTTTAGCTGTGAAATACTATTACAGTACTGTAACAGTTATTTAAAGCTTTTGCTTGATCCTTTGTGTTTGATTAATTTAAAATGAAAGATTCTACTTTAGTTACTTGAAGAAGGTTCATATCCATCATTCACATTGGTGTCTGTAGGTAATTTTTTAAACGTGTTTACATTTTGTGTATGTATAAAGTTTAATGAATCTGACTCTTCTGAACCCAAGTACTATGAAAAGCTGTTTTAAAAATAGCTGTGTTTTGTGTAAAATGTGTACTTGAAAGGATGTGGCAGTTTCTAAGAAAAGTGTGGTCTTATGAGTCCTTTACTGCTATATTGGATAAGTCATGAACTGTTACCTTTTCACAAAGTTGTTTCATTCCAGTTTCTGATGACAAGTGTAGTTCTTCACTGCAAAAATCTTACTGCTACAAGTTTCTTACCTCTCAAGTAAAATGAATGTAAAAGGCTGAAGCTCTGATGGGACAGTGATAGAGTTGGTGCTGTGGAGCAGCACTTGGAACTTGGAACAGCAGTTTTTCTGTGCTGGTTAAAAGACTTGACTGTCTCCAGGGTTGCACTCTCCTGCATTTGTTTCTGAATGATGAAAAAACAAAGGCAAAATGTCTGTCTGGTAGGTCAAAGTGTAGGGCATACATTTGGCAATGGTTTTGTAAATATTCTCCACGATGTTTGGCATTCTTTTTACACCATTTTTAAACAAGGTGCTTGAAGTTGTTCAGAATAAAAGTTTGTGTTTGTCAGTTTCAAGTGCTATGAGGAAAGAAAGTGTTTTAAAAAGTAAAGGTAGCACTAAGTAATTGCAGTAACTTGGGCTCTCATTTAAAAGACTACATACATTTTCCTGAGATTTTTTTCAGTTTAAATACTGCACACTATGTCTTTGCTGGTATTTTTAGATGGGGACAGTGAGTAGCTTCCTCTTGTTTGACCTTGAAGAAGGCAAATGCCATGTTTATCACTTTTATCAATTAATAAGAATGAGAAGAAACTATTTGACACAACTGTTTCTTCTCTGTGTAAAGAGAGCATCACATCATGTAGTACCAACAGTGTGCCAAAGGCTGTTGGAAAGGTGTACCTTAACAAGGTGTTTAACTGGTTTTGCTGTCCGTATCTTGGGAATTCATTGAACGTTTCTTTAAAATGGGGCTTGTGTGAGTGTAGGTCTATGCCCAGGTCTTTCTGTTGTAACAGGTGTCTTATTTCTTTGCACTGTGCATCACTACAGGAGAAAAAATTCCGAAGACTTTATTTTTTGTTATAAAGACAGCTAAAATCTAATAATTGGTATCCAGTCCAATTTCTTCACTTCCAAATCCTTTCATTTTTTTAATGTGAACTGAACAGATCTCTAGCATGCCATGTGTTTCGGATGCATATTGCAGTTCACCAGAAGCTGAGAACAGCTCACTTTCTTTTTCCCTTCTCATTAGTAGAGAAAAATACTTTCCTGGATAGTTGGTCAGTAAATTCCTTCATTCTTACATATACAGTTATTTCTCGTATGCCTGATTCTCTCATATTGCATGCATGTATACATGGCATAACGTTAAAAAGCTAATGTACACTTGTGATGAAGCTGAAGCAAAATATTTCAAATTTTTCTTTTAGCCTTTTTATTGCAGACATGGTCTGATGAGATCAGGGGCTTTAAAAGCGTAAATGATCAGAGGCTTTGTCCTGCCAGATCAGTATGCAACAGCGTTGAAGATCATTCTCTAGCAGTGAGCAAAGTAAGAATGAATCATGACATGTAATAATTAACTATTTTTAATGTGTTTCTTGATATATGATCTTAGGCATTTACCTGGCATTGCACTGCCCAGTGTACACATTCTTTGAAGCAGCTATTCTCTAACTGAACATGAGCATCTCAAAAGAATACCTAGAGCTGAATGTGTAAGCTGACAGAGTTCAGTTTGCTCTTGAAGTTGATGTTTTTATTGAAGATACTAAGTTTGGTCCATGAGGTAAGCCTAACTAATCCATAGAAAAGTCAATAAAAGAGAACATACTTACTTTGTTTTTCCTGAGAGAAAGGAATTTGGGTCTGAGGCAAACCATTCCACCGTGTAGGCCACAGGTTCTTTTCTCTGTAATCTGTGGTATATGACTGAAAGAATAAAATTAGACCACTAGGACTGAATATTTTTATTATTGTACAGTTAAAGAATCCTAATGATAAAACTGAGTTAATTAGGGGAAATGGCATAATTTCATTATGGGAAAGAGACAAAAAAAAAAAAAAAGCCAAATATAAAGCCCTCTAAACTTATATTGCCTAGAAACACCCAGCCCCAGATTCCTGTGCATCACTGTATGCATCACTGAAATAATATCTTTAAACCAAAAATACGACATAGTAATGGCTGTTCTGTTTTGGATGGTCAGTTCTTTTTTCACTAGAAAAACCTGATTAGATTGGTCTTGTTTATAGTTAGGGCTACCAGTGACCTTCCAAAATGTCTCCCAATTTATATTATTTCTTTTTCTCTTTTCTATTCCTTCCTCTAGAATGTTGGTTTCAGTCTCTTCAGTAAAAGTTTGTAGGTTTTTCGTGCACTTCAGCCATGGATTTTTTTTTGTTTTGTTTTGGTTTGGTTTTTGTCTTGGGGGGGTGGGAAATACATTGATTCATGTTCTTTGTTAAGAATTGTTCTGTACTGAGAATTTTTTGAACTCATAGATGGTGATTATCAGTCCTGTTTTCCAGGCTGTCATAAGTGTTAATCATAAGCCTTAACTTAAACCCTATGAAAGTGATATGGTTTCAGGCCAGCTGCAAACAGGCAATGAAGACACTTAGAAGAAATAATTTCCTCTGCGATTTCTGGTGGTGTAGTGTCTTCCATGTACATGACTTTCATTGTTTTAGTTTTAACCTGTTGCGCATAGGTAAAATTCTGTTTTGCTAGATAGATGCAGAAACAGGGAGAACTTAGGGGTGTAGGGGAGGTGCTAGAAGTGGCATAAAGACAGGTCAAGGCATCTGTGGTGGGCTGGGGACTCAGACTTACAAGAACATAGGGTAGACTGGACCCTCTTTTCAGTGGGATCTAAAGGTGACTGTGCTAATAAATAAGCACAGTCATTGCAGGAGGTCCTACGTGGTTTTCTGTGCCTGCCAGGCTGATAAGAGATGAGCCAAGCCTAGCTCCTACTGTGATGCTGGGAGAAAACAGCTGGACAGTGAGGGCAAGGACAAGCATTTGCAGGGAAGAAGAGGATTTTTTTGACTGTCATCAAGAAAAATGTACATGGAACTCCTTTCTTTAGGTATAGTTAGATGGGACCATGGGGAGAGTGATGCTTAATTTTATGCTTTATGGTGTAATCTTGAAAATAGTATTAGCACTGCTGAGGTGGCTGTGAACTGTGAGAATTAATGTGAGAATGAGAAATTAGAGAAAGAAAAGGTGAGCTGAGGGGTTGTAGAGCGAGACTTCTGGAGAAAATGTAACATACAGCCATGTGGGGCTCTCTTTCTGCAGGTGCAGTTCCGTGGGGTGGTGTTGTAATTTTACCTATGAATTTCCTTTTCCTTTTGATCTTTTTAGTCTACTGCATATCTTTATTGTTGTAATAGATCTAAAATAATGCTAGAAATAGGAGAAGTACTGATATTTTTATTCAGGTGTTATCTTCTCATAGGCTTTGTGCTGTGTCTCCAGTCTTGTAATATTTTATATATATATACTTGTAATATTTTATATAGATATAATCTGAAGTTGCCCTTTTGAATATGTGTGCGACTGCAGACTATGGATTTATGTTCTAAATATGGTGACCCTTGCTTGACCTAACTTTCATATCCAAAGAACTGAATTCATTGTTGTATTAACATAAATTTCTCCTGAGAGTCTATAAACTATGGAATCAATTAATATAGGCATCTGTCACCAAAAAGATCTAAAACTCTGCGATTAGAAGAAAACTTTGAAAGGGAAATGTAAAAGACATAGGATCACTGGATCCCTCCTAATATCTGTAGATTCATGGGAAGTTTTGGGTTGGAAGGGACCTTAAAGATCCTGTAGTTCCACCCCTCCCCATCCTGGGCAGGGATGTGACCCATTTATTGTTTATTTAGTTTGTTAAAGGGGGAAAATATATAAACATGGGCTATGATTTTAGTACTTAAGGTTTTTTCCTGATACCAATTCACTGCATTTTCCAATAAAATGAAATAAATTACTTATAAAATGGATAGGGAGTCTTTATGGCTACTACAGCCAATATTATGAGCAATGCTATGTGGCTTATTAAAGCTGATATTTATAATAGCTCAGCTTTTGTGATGTGCTGTATGAGTATGCTTTTTCTGTGAACACTGAAAGGATATAAAACTCCAGGTGGCTGACTATAATTTCATACTTGGTGAAGAATGGTTCTCTTTTAGAGTAATCTAAAAGTAAAAATGTTCCCTGTCTGATTCTATTTTTCTTTCCCCAGAAATGGAGTTCACTTTAGTGAACAGTGGAAATAAAACATGTGACATGTTATTAGGTTGTAACTCATTGCAAAGTAATAGATAATTGAATGGCAGCTGTGAAAATCTGAAACATGGTTTGAATCTGTCAGGGGGGAGGGAGAGGAAGTAAATCCAAATTATGCATCTGCCACTCCCTCATACTCTTTGCTAAAAATTTGCTTATGAGTTCCAAGAATTTGGGGTACAGCTGGTCTTCAAGTATAATGAAGGAGTGCCTTTTCCTTGCATGAACACATGACAGTTTATAATACTGCAAATTTACTAGTTTACCTAAACATATTATACTAGAGTGTATGTTATTAGTGTTGTCCCATTGCAATTGTCTTTATTTCTGTTCAATTTTTGATCATTCCCTCATTAAAATTTCCATTTTGTGTTTCTATTTCATTCTTTTGAGGCGTGTGTGTACCATGTGTAGTCTTTAAAAAGAATTACATGCAATTACCAAAGTATAAAAGATCTTTCTTACAAAGGAAATCAGTTTGATTATCAACGTTTCTAAAGCATGTTTGTAAAATATGTTTCGTTGAAAATTTTGCCAATGCTTAATTATTTTTCTTAATTAGTATCATCATTAGCTCCCTGAGACCCAGTAATAATGATCTCCCACCCTAAACTACAGAGATTTTATGAATGGAAAGTTCTGAGATAGTTTCAGAGCTTTTCTTTCAAGTCCACTTCCAAACACAGTAGATGTGCTACTTCCCGTTTCCTTTTTGTGATAGCATCTTCCAACCTGTCCTGCTATGGTGACTGGAAAAGAGCTGCTCTAAACCCAGCCTTTCTAGGCTAAATGAACACGGAGTTTGGTGCTAAAAAAATACTGGAATCACGTGAAGTTTGTGTGTGTTTTAATTTAATGTAGAAGTTCTCAGAGATGATTTCAAAATATATATATAGGTGTGTTTCCTCTGTTTCCCTCAGAGAGGCTGGGCTGGACATCTCCCTCCAGCAGAGGCAACCATGTTTTGGTGATTGCAGACCTCCTGCCACAAGACTCGTGCAGCTCTGAAGGAGATTTGTAGTTCTAGAAGTACCAGAGCTCTCTCCACCTGCAACATCTGCTTTGGCAAACCCTCACTCATATTAAGAAAATCTACATTTTCTGTTAATATACAAGTGCTGTATTTGTTTTACTAAGATAGGCATAAGATACTTTCATATAGTGTTTTTAGTGAAAGCAGGTTGCTGGCAGCTGAATTGATTTTAAATAGTTATTTGAACTTTACTTTTAAAAAATACAAATCTTCCTATAGGTGCAGAAGGGAAGTGAGGGGTTGTTTTTCTAGTATATATGTTCTGCCTCGCATCCCACTGCTTTTTAAAAGTTCCAGTTAGTGCGATGAACTTCTTACAAGAAAACATAAACGTATGTATAGGAAAATCAGCATTTACAGTAGATGAAGGTTTTATTGAGGACATAGTTGACATATCTGGAGATACTTTGGAATTTCCTAGATGATAACTGTGGCTTGAAATGCTGTTGCAATTACGGAATATCACCTATATTATCAGGATTCAAAAACAACATCATAATCTTTATTGCAATGCCAGAAGTAGTCTTTGGTCAATAGTTTAATTTTATACTAAGTTTGAAGAAACTGGATAGGGTACAAATGAGTTTTCTGAAAACAGTGGGCTTATCTACTGGGAAGTGTTTTGAATAATTTTCAGTTGTCTTTTGGATTTTAATATTTTAATTAAGAGATGCATTTAAGTAGTGATTAAATGTAACTGTGTTTTAATTTCCCAAAAGCAATGGTGTGAGTCTTTTAAGAGCAAATCCCTCTCTCTCTAGCATGTGTAATACATATGTCTGTATAAACAAGGGAAACTGAAGGTAGAAGTTGGTTGACTAGACCATCTCTCTCATTTCAAATTTTGCCTGATTGAGAGAATTTTAGTTGGATCTGTTTGTTTTCAGGAGCAGCTGCTCAATACTCCAAATACTGTGTAGGAGCTTGTAAAACTTTGTGCAATGCTGCAGGGAGCTACCGCCTGATACAGGGTTTTGTCATCAGTGTCAATGCTCTAAAATGTGATTTTCACCATTTTTCTGTTTCCTGATCTTGCAAAAAACCTGTCACCTGCTGGCCTTCCTTTTATTCACGTCCACACACTTTAATTATTCTTAATGCCTCTGTACATGGCATACCCATCTGTTGTGAGTTCTGCAATTAATTCTTAATTAAATGGGATTAAATACTGTGTCTTCAAGGAACATTGGAGCAGATTTCCATCTACAAAAATTGGAGGAAATAAAAATCTGCAGGCATCGACAAAGGCTGTTCTACTGGAGTTGAACACTGAGGTGCTTTTCTTAGCAAATGCCACATAGGAGTTTTGGGTGGAATTTTGAGTTTTCTGCCTCTTATTAGTAACAAACAATCAGCTTGTCTTTGCCTCTGAACTGAATTTGACTTTTGCTGGCAAAACCTTCAGCCTCTGGAACTCTGATTGAACTGTGTCTCGTCATTCCTAAAATAATACTCATTCTTAGCCTCCTGTCTTACGAAAGTAACTTGACCTCCGTTTCCCATGACAGTATCTTTATACGACACGTATAGGAACAGTTGGAAGTATATCCTAGGTATGGTGGGAGGGGTTGGGAATACAGCCAGTGGTCAGAACTGACTTTGTGGTGTTGCTTATTATTTGTGTGTGTTGGGTTTTGGCTGTGTTCTCCACTGAGGTGTCTCTTAACGCAGTGTGAAACTTTCTTGGCTTTTACACCAAGAGTCTGGTGAACAAAAACCAGTTGTCTGTGCTCCAGTGAAGTTCTGATCCTCAAGAACAGCAAGTGTAGCAGCCTAAGCATCATGAGATTAAAGAAGCTTTTGCATCTCTGACTATTCAGGTTAGGCGGTGGCAATATTAAGTTCCTGAAATTATAGAGGCTAAAATTCTTAGTCTAATTTGACTTTGCTGTTGTACAGTAAAATTCACTGATGATTTGTCTTCTCATAGTAAAGGCAGTAAAGCTTCTGTGTGATCTCTAAAGAAAGAATGACTGAATGCTTTGCATACTTAATAATCAGTAAATATGATAGTAATCAGATAAATCTTACATGACTGTTTGGGCTTACACCTATACCACAATTTTTTTTTAAAAAAAGAAGAAATAAAAAGGAGATTTTTGGTTTTACTCATTTTCCTGTAGAGCTATTGGACTTCTGTTGGCAGTTCTGAATGTTTGCTATGGTTTTATATGGTTCTAAGCAGGAGATGTTAGAAGTAGCATAAAAAACAAGCTGGTGACTGGAATTTTGGGATATTAAGTGGTGGGTTTGGAGAGAGGTCTTGATGGATTTGGGGTTTTGTGTTTTTTTTAAAAGTCTTTGGAGAGAATAACCATCCATCTCCTGACTTTCATGATTAAGGTGATAAACACTTGTGCTTTTGTTACATTGCAATCCCTTCAGTTGTCACAGAACATAATTGTGGATAAGATCTTACCAGAGCCCAAATAATTTAAAACTGCTTCTCTTGGGAATGCTTTCAAGTGTTTTTAGAAAACTAGTTTATGGGAAGACGGTGTTGAAATCTAGGGTTATCAAAGTCCTCCATATCACTGTGGCTTCAATCCTGTAAAATATCAAAAAAAATTTTTTTTTTTAAACAGAAGTAGTGTCAATTCAACAAAATATTCAATCACAAATACACTGGTATAAGAGGAAACCTTGCTGTTAAACTCAAGTAGAACTGCATTCTTAAAGGCTGTTAGGATATTCTGAGAAGAAGGATCCATTTTTCAGAAAAATACATTGTACTAAACCTATTGTTACAGACTGAGGCCTTATTCCAAGCAGGAAAACTGAGTGAGTTTCTTGGTTTGTATTGTTGTTGTTATTGTTGTTGCTGTTTTGTTTGGATAATCTTTTTTATTTCCTTTTGTGACTGGTAAAGAATTCTGAACACTTAGAACTAAGCATCTGGGCTGAAAGTGACTTTGAATATGAATGGTTTAGTTTACATGTGTTGTATTAACTGTAAAAGAAACCTTTTCCCAATAGTCCCAGACAACCTGTAAGGTGCATCAAACACTCAATGAAGGAATGTTTTACTTGTCTCCTGCTTGGAATAATTACTTTGTAAGGATGTAATGTATCTCAATTTGAGTTTAATCTGCTGTATTTGCTCAAGGAACTTAGCTAAAATCTGCTGTGAAAGGGAACAAGCTGTATTCAGCTGTTGTTGCTGCATACTCAGTTCCATCTACCAATTTCCAACCATAAGTCTCAGCAGAGCCCCTTTGAATAGGGCAGTATGATTTTAAGCAATACACTTAACGATATTCCTTGGTCCCGGAAACTTTTCAAGTTGATGATTCTTTGATATTTCAGTAGGGAAACCATTGTGGGAGATCTTGTAGTATAGCATTAATCATCTTAGGAAGACTAAGATATATCACTGCTCTGAGCATCAGAGCAATAATTCCTGCTTCAGTGGCTTTCTTATGTAAAATACTGATATTACTTAGATTAATAAATGCAACCCAGTGTAATATTTTTCCATGAATAAAGAGGGAGATAGCACACCTGTATATCATGAGATAGAGTCAGCTTATGACATTAATTTTCAACAGCAGGTATTACTGTTCTAGATGTCAATTCCCTGTAAAGAAAGGACAACAATTAATCTTTAAAAGACTTTGTTACAAGTCATTCCTTTTCAAGTGTTACTTTTTTGTGGACCACATTAAGGAAAAGGATCACATTTCTAAAAAACAAAAGTCTTACATTTTGGAGAAGACAGAGGTCGTGTTTCAGGGTCAGACATGTATATAATTTTAAGAGGTTCTGTGTGTTAAGGAAATTCAAGCAGGAGATAATGTCCATAACCAGGCCATTACTTGGTGCTTTCTGTTGAAATAAGGTCACACATAGACTCCTATATGTACCAAAGTTTTGATTTGCCTTAGGAATTTTGTTCTTTTGCTGTTTATGCTAAAAAGTAACTGCCTTCTTTCAAATGGATGTATATAATATTTCTGCTTGGTTGCTTAGCCTATTGCAGTTACTGAAGTCTCTTGAGCAGCCCAGCCAGAGCAATTTAGGGGAAAAAATGTTAATACTGTCACTTTCTATCATTTCTAGACCAATAAAATTAAAAACATCTCTAGTGCAGTATAATAATAGAGGGAAAGTACTTAGTATTGCTTTTAGGGACATTTACCATTAAATAAGGCTTTTATTTTAATGTTAAAGAATATTATACTTTCCCTAAGTATTTCAAAATGGCCCATTGTGCCAAAAGAAAAGATTGTAGGGTATTTGCAGGATCAGAAATTTTTGTGTCTCTTGAAAAGCTAACAACAGTGTAATTTTGATGGTATTTGAGAAATGTCTCAGACTGTGACCTGTGATACTTTGAAATAAATTTTCATTAAATACTAAATGATGTTGCAGAGATATTTTAGAACTTGAAAAGGGTTTTTTATATTGCACTTTTTTTTTTGGGTATGCTTCTGAGAATTGGCCTTATACCTGTTGTAAATTAGAAATTATTTGGAAGTAGCTAATGATGTCTGTATAGCTGTTAAATGCATCCACAGCCATTAAAACACATTAACAGTGGGCGCTCCCTTTTTGCTGTTCTCACCTATTAAAAAAGTGCAGCTTGGAAAGGAATTATATTCTCTTGTTGCACTAGGGATCCAATCTTTTGTATTCTTAAGCTGATTTTACTCCCAGTGAGGTTGGTGGTGCTCACTTTTCTTGATAATCCCTACCTAGATGAAATTTAAAGGTAAATAGTCCAACTATTAAATCAAAACATATTTCAGCTTCGGTCTTATTGCCTGACATGCTGTATTCCCTTTCACATTTGCATCGTCAACAGGTTTCACAAAGCAGCATTTCTTTTCCAGCATCAGTCTCTTAATAAAATGTGAAGTATTATTCCAGCAGAAGAAAATCAAGTCAGGTCATTCTTCCTGGATGAAGCAAGATGTGAACTAACCTTTTTTTGAAACTTGCTTTGCATTCGAGTGTGCACATACCTGATAGTAGATAATTTATATCTAAATTATGTCTTTCTAGATTGCTTCTCATGATACTCTCACAAGATGTTGCAAAAACCTTTCTAAGGCAAAGACAGGACAGAATAGATGTGTTTCTTCCTTTTGGTTTGAAAGGACAGTTATCTAATTTCTGTAGTGATACTGAAAAAATATGGTGTATTCTTGCTGAATCAGTGTAGGCTGTTAACTGCATGTGGCTCTTACTTGTATCTGTCTTAGATTCTAGCTGCACATAAGTGGTTTGCTTACGTTTTCTAGTATTTTTGTGAAAACTCCATTTAAGTTAATTGATCTGTAGTTTCATGGTTGCTTCTTTTTGAGGAAGCTACATGCAGGCACAAATTTGACTGTAGTAAATGCAGCTCACTGAATATAAACAGTCTGAAGTTAGTGCATATGGTTTCCATAACTTGCAACTGGAGAGAGGAAAAGAGACTGTAGAGCCAGCACCTGAGAGAAATGGCTCTCTGAAGCATTTTGAGTATTTGGGTGAGAATTAAGATTGTTCCATTTGCCCTGATGCCTCTTATGCAGTGTGAGAGATAGAGCTGCAGGAGTTACGATGTTGTTTCTGACAAGGTAGGATCAGAATTTTTGACAATTTTCTGGCCTACCCATCTTACTGCTTTTGGCTGTATGTATAGCCCAGTAAATGTGCGTTTTGTTTCATTACATTGTCAGTGGTGTGTGAGCTCTGCCAGTGATCTATGATTAGAGCTCTGCCAGTGATCTGTGTTTAGTCGAGTTATTTTACCTTTGTCTACCCTTCTGATCACTCACTGTTTTTCCTGGAGTTGACCAGTATGGCTTTAATTTTTAGGTGGCTTGCTACAATTCTGCTGGGGCTATGAACAGTTCTCAATAATGTTAGGCTGGCAAGAAGATTCAGGGCTATCAAGATCCCTAGAAACATAAAGCATTGAATTTCTAAGGGCTTCCAGTGATTTTGCTCATGGTACACATCATATGCCCAGCTGCCTACAGCAGAGACCATTCCTGCCAGTGAAACAATGTATGTCCCTGTTTCTTCTTTTGCAGCGGAGATTTGAGATTTTTTATTTGCGAATTTTGGTCTGTGAGTTAACAGCTATGAAGAAGTTGATCATCTCTGGCCTAGGCACTAAGCAGTTTTTCAGTGACTTTTCTATTTATGAAATGCTCACTTAGCACCATGAGGCCTGGCTGCTGTTCCAGTGCTCCAGATAAACAGGAGAGTCACAGACCAAAAACATTAATGCTCAGTTGTTATAGCCTCGGGTAGCTGATTCTGAAACCTGCCCTCTTGAAGTCTACTGTGAGACTTTTCCACAAGGGAAAACTTTATTGTTATAATAGATAAAAAATTAATAAATGTTGGTGGCTTAAAATTAAGATTTATCCCAGTTATATGGGTGGCAGGGATAGAGAGCAGGTAATCATGTTGCTGTGACATACGGAGTTGTGACTTGCAAAATTGTATACAAAGTGGAGAACTTGATGGTTTTGACTGACTAATTGAGAGCATTCTGATTACACATTCATACCAGAGCATTTTGCTTGTATGTTTTCTTTATAAAATGGGAGAGAGTTGGCACAAATCCTAACATTTCTTATACTATTATGAGAACTGCTGATCAAAAGAGGACAGACCTCCTGCATCTTTCCCACTTTTTCTTCTTTCTCAGAATCATAAGGATGAGTATTTCTAGTAGTCACAATATCTTTACTATTAGTCATTTGTATCCTGTAGAATAATGTCAGTGTTTGCTACCATCTGTAACTGCTTAGTACATTCTTTCTTCTCTTATCTTCATTTTTAGCTGTACGTCCTTGACCCCTGGACCCAGCTGTGATCGTTTTAAACTACATATCCCTTATGCGGGAGAAACACTCAAATGTAAGTTAAAAAATCTTGCAGCTGCATCTTGGCTTTTCTTTCAGTGTTCTGTGTCTCACTAATTTTCCAGTTAGTCTGTCTGACTTTATGAGCTTTGAGATAATGTGTTTGTTGTTTTCTCTTAAAGCTTCAGTCTCAAGAACATGCAACTATCAGGAATATGTAGTATTTAAGATAAGTTAAAAGGCTTCTGTGAGACTACAGTCTTGAAAAATGAGTTCTAAAAGCCAAAAGTCACAACTTACCTCCCTGGTACTTCTAATTAAATGTTATGACTAAGATAATCTCATGACCATTTTTAGATTAATTTATGAGTTGTATATGTTTTGTGTTGTTTCTGTCTGTCTCTTTTAGGAATAATTGTTTATTAAGCTCCAATGAAAGATGTTAGTCTGCTATTTTATTAGCTATCTTTAAACAATGACTGGTATAGTTGACCAGATTAGAGAAATGTGAATTTGATTTTTCTTATTTAGTGGTATTGTTAAATCATATTTATGCTTAGAGAGCCCGTAGACAGCTAGTTCATTTGCCCACTCTTAGTGTGTGTTCTGTTTGTCTTAGTTTGTGTTTTGTTTCAAAGGTTTGAAATAAAATTTACTTTTGTATATTTTTAGAAGGTAACATTTTCTAAGCACTTGAACTGCTGGAAAATGGTTGTTTTTATCTCTAACAACTGAAAAATGAGAGAGGATGAAGAATTTCAGATAAAGTAAAATTCAAAGCTTGGCATTTATCGTTTTAGGACAACTCTGGTAAAGCCGTGCCTAGAGTACTATGTCCAGTTCTGGTCTGTCTGTTACCAGAGCAACATGGACACATTGCGATGAGTACAGCAAAAGACTACAAAGATGATCAAGAACTGGAGGATTTGTTGTATGAGGAGAGGCCAAAATATCTGGGGCCTCTTAAGAAAAGAAGGCTTGGGGCAAATCTTACTAATGTTTATAAATACCTGATGGGGATAAATGAAGAAGCCTGCTTCTTCTCAGTGGCAGTCACTGAAGGGAAATGGTCACAAATTGAAATGTAGAAAATTCCATTCAAACACAATAAAAAATATTTTGCAGGGGTGGTCAAAAAGTGGGACAGTTTGTGCTCAGAGCTTGTATAGTTTGTGTAGCTCCACCCTTGGGGCTGTTCAGAACCCAGCGGGACATTACCCTTAGCAGTCTCCCCTGTTTGCCCTGCTCTGAGCTGAGGGATTAGACTAGGCAGTCTCCAGTGGTGCTGTCCAGCCTGAGCTATCCTGTGAGTCTGTGAAAGTATTCTGTCTGGAGGAGTGGGTACTTGGTGTCAACAGAAATGGTAAGCATTTAAAACCCTGCTTTGATAGTATCTATTTAGGCTGCATCATACACATGCTGTAGCTCTCAAAGACATTTTAAATATTAAGAATTTTATTGTATTCCTTTTGCAGTTTTTTTCTTTGGTTGGTTTTTTTACCTTGCGTCATGCACTGGAAGTCCTTATCCTTTATGAAGAGAAATCAACACAGTTAAGCTCCTTGTATTCTAGAAGTACATTAAAGCTTCCATTTGGCACCTGTAAGGAAAGTTGTCTTTCCCAGAAGTTGATCTGCAAGCTTACCCAGGTGTTCAAGAGAGGAGCCAGGCTCATGTATCAGCCTACTATAGCTATTTTGACTTTTCTGAATATATGAGATTATGGCTCAAGAGGCTTACTAATTATTCTTTCTCACAAAAATAAAATTGGAAGATTTAAGTCTAGCTAGTAATTATTTTAAGACAAAAGAAGTGGTTCTTTGTTGAGAAGTATTGTAAGTAATGGCTGTATTGTGTGAAGCCAACTGCCCTCCTAGGTAGAACTTCTATTTTAAGAATTGTTAAAATGTGTAGTAAACGCAATGTGTTGAGTCTTTATGTGTTCTGCAATGTGTAGTAGATTCCACTTGAGTCTTGTTTGATGACTATGATCAAGTCAAAATAAGTTTCACTGGATGACGTGCTTTATAGAGTGGTATCATGTTCTATGGGACTGTCTTATATCTTATACAGGGCCATGTTTGTACATTCTGAGAGATGTCTTATTTCAAGTAGAGGCTGAAGCTGTTCCTGGTTCATAAAGGAAAATGGATAGACTAAAATGCCCATATGCAAGTGCACAGGCACAAAGACTATATTCATATATTAAATGACTGTAGTGCAGTTAAAGTATCTAGAAATTGGATTATGGAATATCCATTAAATTTCAGTATCAAGAAATCTGGGGTTTTTTCTTCAGTGTTCTTATATTTTTTATATCATATACACAATTAAACAAAAAAACCCTACAGAGCATGTTATATATTTTAACAAAGATGACTGAAAATGGTGTAAAGAAGTGTATCTTTTTCAGAGGTGTCTAAGAATAGCTGTGAATTCAAGTAATAATAATCCTCCACATTTCAGTGTTACATGTTTGAAAATGCTGTGAATCATTAAGTCTCACAGCATGTGGAATAAATAGTGATGTGAGCAGATTCAAGAAAGCTTTAATAATTTTGTGTTTAGATCTGTAATGATGGCAGGGGAAGATAGCCATAGTGTGCAAATGGAGATGTTTAGATACTTTGTTGTAGGCTGTTGCTAGATATGTTATCTTTCAAGGGCAGAATATTTCTGCCAAGGAAAATTGCGAAATGTGCCAGAATAAAAAGATTGGCTGAAAGCATTCAGGATCTCCTGTGTATGGGCTTCACAAGTGGTACCAAATACAGGCTGAAGTGTGTCGTTCCTTTGTGGTTTGTGTTGCATCCTCTTTGCAACAGATGAGGTCTTTGCATCTCATCAATCATAACCGCTGCCGCTGCACAGGCACCCTTGTAGCAATCCCAGTGTGTTGGAAACTGTTGGTGTGCAGCTTTAGGGAAGTGTAACTGCACAGTGCAGT
The DNA here is from genome assembly GCA_013398275.1 of Promerops cafer. Classification (NCBI taxonomy): domain Eukaryota; kingdom Metazoa; phylum Chordata; class Aves; order Passeriformes; family Nectariniidae; genus Promerops; species Promerops cafer. The sequence goes on from VZSE01015288.1 coordinate 270,784, forward strand.
CCTGTTTTCCAAAAGACCAGAAAGTTCACAGGTTCTCAAAAAAGGAGGAAGTGTACTTGCAGGCAAGGCTAACTACCTGTAGTGTAAAACAATTGTTTTGTAAACTTCAGTAGGAGCAAACGTGTGACTTCAGAATGGCTTGTTGGCTGTTTAATGTGGTTTTTTTAAGATGTCACGTTCACCTTACTTTTGCACATATGCAGAACTGCTGGAATGTTACACTGAAGAGTTACTCAGCTCCAGCCAGGGAGATACCCACAATTTTATTCTGGAGAAAATACTATGCCAGTGCTCAAGATAAATTAGTTTGTCATACTAATTGTCTTCCATCACACTTCAAGTGATGCTTTTAGGGAGGCACTTTTATTTTATTTTCTTCTGTAAGGGAAATAATTTTTTTTGTTTGTTTTCATGGTGGGAATATTTAGAAAACTTGAGCCTAGTCTTGCTAGACTGTCAGTTGAAATCTGAGATGGCCATATTGTTTTTATTTGTTCATCCAGTACTCAGTGCTGTTGCATTAAACTCCATGCTTTTCTCTGTATTTGAGTTTTTCAGAGTTCTTAATTGGAGTTTTAATTTCAGGAAGAGTGTCTGTAATACCGTGTACGAAGTTGAATCTGTGTTTCTAGGACAAAACATACTTTGGGTGGTATGCAGAGGTATCCTTTATTGCTAACTGGACCACAGTATTTGCTTAGAAAAGTTCAGTATTCTTTCTGATGAAGTGTTTGTGTATTTTGAGGTAAAGTGTTCTGTAACTCTTGCAGATATTTCAGTCTTAGTTGATAAAACATCAATGCAGATATCAGCAGAAATTGTCAGAATAAGCAGAGTTACAAGGTGCAATAGTCTTTATAATTAAAACATGCCATTTAGAATCAAATTGCAATTTTTTTCCAGAAAACCTTGGGATATATTGGGTTTGGCTTTCCTTTTTCTCTCAAGTTTTCATTGCTGCTTGCTAGGGAACTTGAGGTTTTTTTTGCTTTTGCTCTTCACATTTTCTTTTTCAGGCGCTGATGCCTCCTTCCCTCTCTGACCTTGAGTGCTGTCATCTGGAATTTCACAGTGATTAAACAATGTGTTGCCCTTGCAATGCTACTGTTCTCTGTGGCCTCTTGAACTCTAGTATTTTCATCTTCTGTCTGATTTTCACTGTTTTTATGTGAGTGGATTATAGCTCTGGGTTCTACTCCCACCACTTTGGTTTCCTTGATCCTGAAGAACAGTTCCTTTGTCTCATTTGAAGCTCAGTTTTTAATTTTTTGCTTCTGATTTTTGTTTGTTAGATTCTTACTCTATTTAGTTATGGGCCTTAAAGGAGAAAATCAGTCTTGCTGCCTAACCAGTCTAAGTATATTGTCCATAATACATGGTAGAAAATTTGTTTTTATTCCTGTGATGGAACTCTTTCAGTAATTTCATCCAGTCTTCTTGTGGATTTCTATTTTAAGGAACTAATTAAGAACAAACAAAAAGATAAATATAGAGAACAGCCCAACTTCCTTATTGCCCCTTTAAAGGCTGCTTTGCCAAATTATTTGCTAAACACTTGTTTATTGTGCCAATAAACAATTGTAAACATTATTTTTCAAGTTACTGTAAGATATAAGAGTCTCATAAGTACGTTACTGCAATGAATGTGTTAGTGTTTTTTGCACCATTAGGTTATTTTACACAGGCTGTGTTTAGCTTGAGGCTCTTATGGGAAAGACTTTCTGGTTGCTGTAATTCAGATTATACTTAGCTGTTATTGTTACCTGTGTGATAAATGTCTTTTTGCTGGGTCATGCAACTTAGCAAAGATTTTTTCAGGCAATATGTTTTCTGAAGTTTGGCTGAGTCTTGCTTTATGTGGCAGGAGTAATAAATCTTTTTCCCTCAGTGACTTGTTCGTTATCTAATGAAAGTGTCAAGAGAGTCTAATCTTATACTTACTTCTTCTTTGAATACAAAGTTTACAACAGTATTTTCCCCTTCTAAATAATCACTTTCCTCTTCCTTGGGTTCTTTGTTCACTTTTTCTTATGTACTGGACTTCTGTTGAGCAAGTGAATTACAGAAGATTTTGCAGTTGTAAGCCTTAGTGTATTTCTTCATCAACAGAAGTGACCTTAGAAGTATCTATGTACAGGTGTGGACTTACAGGGGCTTAAAAGATTTCACGTTAGGCCTCCACAGTGGTATTGCAATAGTGCCTTGCTACCTTTCTCTTTCCTCTTTTTTTCACCTGTTTGGGCTCCTCATTCTGGTCATGGTCTCAGGTCCATTTGCTTGAATCTATTTATCCTTTGCCTTTACCTTTCCTTTTCTCACCTACCCAGTGTTTCTGTTTTAATTTCTCCAGTGTTGCCTGGCTTTCATTTCTACCAGTATCTTATCCCATCTTAAATTATCTTGGTCTCATCTTTGTCCATTTCTAGTACTAAGATTTCTGAGAAAGCAGTTGCCCAGCTACAGAACTGCAAGTTACTGAGATTGTCTTGATGCCTTTCTTGCTCAGCTTGGGATCCAGTTTACCTAATGTTATTTCATTTTTGCAGGTTTGCCCACTTTACAAAATAACATACTTTCTGTAGTCCTACAGCTCTTTTTTTTTCTACAGCAGCATTTGTCAGTTGAAGTTAAAGAAAAAAAAAGACCCACACCTGCAACCCTTTGTCCAAGAATGAAATTAACATCCTTCAAATTCTTCCTATATATTTCTTTCTTCTGTGGGAAAAGTGGGACTTGATTCACTAACCTAACTAAATGTGTCTTAACTCTGAGGTTCCCAAGAATACCTTGCTTGGCCTTTTCAGCTTCTGACCCACAGGACACTGATCTCTGAAAACCATGTACCATAGCTGCTGTAAATGTGCCCTGAGGCATCTCAAATGAGACTAAACAACTTGGTTTAATCAGCTGCAACAAGTTTATTGAGACTTGGTCTTTCACAGCCTTGAGTGTGGTGGAGTAGCTAGAATTTGTTCTGGAGTGTCACAGAGGTGCTGAAAACTTGGTTTGTTTTTTTCTAGTGCAACCAAATAATTTTTTTTTCAAATTGTCGCTCTATTATGAGATGGTTTTGAGTCTTCAAGCTGACTTTTCTGCCTTTCCTTTTCTGATATCTCGATTCATACATCACATCAGAAATTAAGCTCAAAAACATCCTTTACTTGCGAGAATAGCCTGTCAGCAGCAATGCCACAGCAAAATAGAATTACTCACGTATCTTTTTTCAGTAGTAGTAGTAGCTTTGTATTTAACAAATTTTATTGTCATTTCAGGAACTAATCTTTCTGGCCAACCAATTAGAAAAGGGTTCTATAGGTATTATATTCCTATTATTGACTTAAAGCTTGCAGAGCAAATTTTTGAGTGTGGAATCCAGTGACAAGGATTCCAGACAGGTCTGCATTTAGTTAATTTAAATCCTTTGATACTGCTGACTGCCCTGACTTAGTATCTTGGTTGCAGTTTGTAGTAAGTAACTGATTATTTTTGTATCTGTAAAGACAATTAAAACTGGCTGGTTTAGGTAAGAATTTGTTTCTAAAAGAGACTGATCAGTGGTTCTTGTCTACAGTTTGTTTGGCTACTAGAAGACAAAGGTTAGAATTTTGAATTGGTGAATAAAATAATTCTATTGGTTTTTCCTTTTTAATACTCAACAAGAGCACTTTCTGTATTTTCCCAGAACTGATTCTGCACATTGTTTGGTCTCTTGTTTCAGCAACTGCCTTATCTGTGAATGCATTTCATGATCAAGTTGCATTTGCATTTCTTAAAAGCCAAATGGGTTGATCTCCTTCATAGCAAATTCCATTCAAATTGGTCTTACTCTAGGTTGCAGTGGCTGCACGTTTATTCTACATACTTAGTGCTGGCTTAGAAATGCTTCATGTCAGAAGAAACTGAAGCATATAGATATCCTTTCAAAAGTAGAGTTGGGCAAGTTAACTGGTGGGCTGCTTCCTAATTTTGCTGCTGTTGGTTAATCAGGTATGATAATGCTGTGGCACTCCTAGCATAACATTTTTCTGTACTACAGATTTATAGTGTGGTTTAAAAAAGAAGAAAAATACTCCAAAAATGAAGTTACCAGCAGAGGAAAAACTGGATAGGCCCGTGGAAAGTGATTGTAGGGATTTTAGAAATTTCTCAGTTTCTTGCTGAGAAACACCTGTCTTGCTTCTAGTCAATTCTTATTCCTCTGTTAGATTTGCTTATGCATTTTGATAGATAAGAAAAGAACAGACCATGTGTGTTTTAAAAGAAATTATAGATTTAAGTATTAATTTTTCTATCTCGTTGTCTGTGGGGAGCAAATTAACTTTTCTTTTGAAGTTCTGTGATGTAAAACATTTCAACATTTAATGCTGTTTGCCTGAGGAGAAAGAAAGGACGAGAAAGTAATATTTTTGGATAATTGGAAATGTAATTTCATCAAAGTAATTATGGGCTGGTATATATACAGCAATGAGATAAGTATGGTCTGAGTGTGAAGGTTTTGCTTGCCTTGCTCTTGCACTGGAATGGTCATGGTCAGTAGTACTGTGGAGCACCACACAGTTGGCCTTCTGTCAAGGGAATAAGGACAAACAGAGTTGAAACATATGCAAAACTAGAAACTTATGCTGGAGATGCAAGGAAAAGGGTATTTTTGTCATTTGGGTGAGAAGAGCAGAGAATGCAGGACTATATTGATTTTTTTCATTGTTTTTTTTCCTCCAAGGTTAGAAGGGTAAATGTTTGCAAACTCTAAGCAAGTAAGTAAGTAAACTCTAAGTAATTTTGCAAATGACTTTATTGGTTAAAAGTGTTAGTTTTATTTACGCCATCACAGTTATATTTGAAGAGGGTAAGCCACAGATAATACCATGTAAGCATTAATATAGTACTTGTTATAAAAATGGCTATTTCTAGTAGGTCAAGACAAACTGTTAACTTGTGATTCAAAACATTTAGCACCTTTTATTTTGTAAGCTTAAAAACTTTAACACTAGCCACTCCAGAGGCTAGTGTTAATATTTATGTGAAGTTAAACCAGATTTGCTTTGTGATTGTTTAAATACCTTTTATTTGAGTGTAATGAAGCATTTTTTATTTACGTGTCATAGCCCTGCCAAGCAAACTGTTAACTGCAGTTTTAGTTTCTCTGGGTTTTGATATTTAACAAGAACAAAACTCAGCTTTAGGATGGATTCTCTTAATCTGTAGTCTGATTTGTTACTGTGTGTTTTTTGCTGCTGTAACTTAGGAAATAGCTCATGCTCATAGCTGCGAATAGGGCAAAAGCCTTCATTGGTTCCTAAGCCCTTTAGAGTCAAAGGTGTTACCTTTTCTGTTCTAGTATGTAAATTATGCAAGACTGCTAAGTATGTAAATTAAACTAGTAAGTGAGACTGTATGGAAGGGGAGAGCACAGAGCAGGAAAGTTGGAGAGACTGGGAGTGATGTGTATGGATGTGTATGAATGTCTGATATGGTTAAAAAAAAGGTTGTTTTTTGTTTTGTTTTAGGAACTAGCTGAACATCTTTGGATTCATGGCAGAAGTGAGACTTAATAGAATAAGATTTGACTGAGGGAATTTTTTTTTCAATTTTAAATATTTTAGAAATTTGTTCTAAGGCCAAATCTTTAATAGTAAGATGCTGTCTTTAACTTCCAGAATGAAAGCCACTGATGATAGAAAATCACTGCTCTTTTCTAACTGTTAACATTGAAGTGGAAACAACATTTTGTTCTGTACTTCTTTGTCTCTATTAAATTGTCAGCCAGCCTGTGTGGGGTTTGATTGTAGCAGAATAAATTAGGGTTTACATTTGGCTAAAAACCTATGATACTGTAGGAAGGAGGGCATAAATGATACATTTCTGTTTAGTTAGAACATAAGAACAATGGCATCATTTTTAGTTTTTGTAGGGTTGTAAAATATTTTGAGTGTGGTCTCAGCAATAGTGTTTTGTGAATGTATAATTAACAGGCACTGAAATACTAGTTTTATTTATTCTGAAGCCTGGAGAACCTATGTAGCTGTATAAAATGTGGCCTTTTGGAAATACACTATAGGAAATACACTATAGGATATACACTATAGGAAAAATAATCTGGATATACACATTGGCATTAGTATTGATAGATTTGGTTTCAAAGTTACTTTTACTGAAAGGACTTGGGAATTTGGTTTTGAGGCATGTGTACCCTGGACACGTAGAAGCAATTTTAGCAATTACAAATAATTATGAGTAACAGAAAATCAAATATCACAATGTTAATTTTTACTCTGGATTCTGTGTCTTGTACCCGAATAGTTCCTTGGTATCAATAGATCATGAACACTTTTAAAATCCAAATATCTGCATAGTTGGTCATTCACTGTGGATAAGGACTCATAATGCCACTGATATTTAGTGGAAGAAGGGGTCTGACAGAAGGTGGTAAAGAACAAATATGAGCACGTGAGTTAGGTAATAGATTGGTTTGTCCAGCTGTGATGTGATGTACTTGACCTCAGTGTAACCACACATCACAGCTGAGTGGTCAGAAGAGGATACCATCTCCACATGGCCCTGATCCCCCAGCATGAATCATTGCATGGCATATGCAGCTGACCTGAACCCCAAATTGTTAAAGTTTACCACCTAGCCTGTTAAACTAGTAATGCCAACTTTAATTTACCGTTATATTGAGCACTGCATATAATGGTGTTCTGGGAGCTGCTGTGAGTTCACTCTGTGCAGGGAAAGAGTTTGTACCTACTTGAACCTCCATGTTGCACCTACTGCCACAGCTTTCCTGAGGTTCACCCCCTACTGTGCAGCTCCTAGAGGTGGATATGGTTTATTGCTGACCTCACTATTCAAGCAGAGTCTTGAAGCTGCCTCGTGATGTAGTGTTCTGTAATAGTTTTTACCTTACCAAATATGGAGGCGTAACATCAAAAAGAAGCTGTTATTTTGATCCTTCTTTTATTCTAAGCAGCATTTTTTAGTATGTGTGTAGTTGGAGTACAGCTCCTAAGTGAGCTGAGCTGTGGATATATCTATCTACTCTGTTTCACCAACTCTGTTAACGCAGGGATGCAGAGAATGAAAAGCATGCAGCTAGCACCTTCAGTATGAAATGTGTGTGCTAAATGAGTGAGTTAGCATCACGTAGGAGCGTGGCAGAAGCACAGGTACAGTCCTTTCCTTTGGACTAGCACTGGGCTGCCTAAGTCACAGGCCAAGCTTTATCACTGTGCTGTGTTCTGAGTTATTCATAACATGCCTCTTTCAAAACTCAGTCAAAGAATGTATTAAGGTGAATCTCCTTCAGTAGATAAACTCAAGTTCACTGCTCTTTATGTAGAAATTGATGAGGTTGTTGAAAGGAGCCATGCATGACATTTTAATTGCAGTAAATATCATGAAAAGGATTGTGTCATGGTGGTGTAGGAACTACCCAATCTAGTAAACATCAACTTTTTTTAATTCTTCGGTGCTCTATTACAGTTTAGGCAATCTAGAAATTATTTTTTCTTGCTTAATATAGATGCATTTCCTGTTGCAGTTTTATGCCTTTTCCTCCAGGACTGATGCCTGTTTCGTTCTTTTAAATGAAATTTAAATGAAATGGAAGGTTTTACTTTTATTTTGAGTGTGTTGGGAATTTTAACTGGCAGACCTCTGCTATTTTCTGCACCCCATACTTACACGTGCTCCTGACAGCTGTGAAAGGAAGGTGGGAGTGCGGACAGGAGAAACCCACACTGTGCTCTACTTGTCGCATGATCAGTGAGTTTGTGATTTGGAGCCATACTGTAGAGAATACCTGCCCCTGGCCAGTGGCTTCTTGGTCATGAGCCTTCATCCTCTGCAATTAATCTTCATGGCACCCTTGCTTCCAGCTAAGGCCAAGATAAGCTTACAGAATATCCGCAGTTAAAACTGTCATGTTAAATGCCTTGAGACGGTGACACCACTGAGCCAGCAGTGTGGCTTTGCAAGATTAGTTCATCTAATGCTTTTCTCCAGTTCTGCATTCACGGTTTTTTAAGAAATAAAAAGTGATGTAACTTTCTCTGAGCAGAATTGTTTATAAGGATTACCATGCTGGTTTTACTTTGCTGTGTGGATTTTAAACGAGTCATAACACCTAGTAGGCAGTCTTCTTTTCTAATGTCTCCTACCTCATAAATCCGTTTTATGGAAAAGCTCAGTTATTCTTTCATATTGTCATAGAGGATGATGGGGAAGTAGACAAGTAAGGCTAGAAGCACTTATTTTTATTTTTTAAATTTTTTTCCTGAACAGTGGGTGTGTTTTTTTAAAAGCTCAGATGCATATGACCACCTCTTGATCTCTATGAACTCTGAAGTATGTGTACTAGTGAAATACTAGAACCCAAATTTCTTTTAATTGCATATCTTGTGACACTGGCAAGATGAGAGCTCAGTGGCAAGCTGTGATGAAGTCTTATATTTTCAGTTAATTTTCATCTCTCCATTTAAATGTGCAATACTGCATTTCTCTTGGCCAGAATTTGGGGAGTTGGATTGGTTCCTATTGAACTGTGTATTCTTCCTTCTGAGAGTTGGCGGTGGTGAGGAGAAGAGAGGGAGTAAGTGCTACTAATTTTTAAAAGCTCTGGTATTTTGAAAGTTGTGACCTTTAGTAGTTTGCAATTGACTTTCAATAGACAAAACACAACCATCTATATATGGTACTTTTTATTAAAACAAGATCACTTTTCTAACTCGATGTTTTGAGGCAACCCTCAATAGTGTTTGAATTGCCATTTGCGATACAAAGCAATAATGTATTTCATGTTTCATTGCTTGCAGAGAAGGAAGAAGCTGCGCCTCCGGAATTTGACTTCATCCCCCAAAACATCTGATGCTTATCTTGCATGTGAATTTTTGTAAAAATTATATGGATATGTACATGAAATATATGTAATGTAGCTGTCAAATTCTGCGTTAAAAAATGTGTGTTGTATGTGATTATTTTATTTTTTATTTATAAGCACATATATAAAAGTGCAAACAATGTTTTCATTTATTGCCTTTCAGGGGATATAATTTTTAATGCTCACTATCCTGACCTGCCACCAGATTTTATCTTTGGAGAGGATGCTGAGTTTTTGCCAGATCCTTCTGCCTTGCATGTAAGTACTTTACTGTTTGAGAACCTTACACCTTGCAGAGAGACTTCGCTTCTTTAGAATATCTTCAGCAACAGGAATTTTATGACAATGGAAAACAAAAAAAGAAACACACCTTTTATCTGGTATTTTGAGTGTAAACATATTGCTTTCTCAAGTGATTTAAAGTTGAATCCATAAATGGGGGGCTGGAGGGGGGCACAAAGTTTAAAACATTTTAATCAAGACAATATTATCTTTATAATAGTTCCTTAGAATATCTGTGAAGATATGTCTATTTAATATCTGACCATCTTAAATGATCTGTCTCAGGAAAAAAGTTGATAAATTGTGTCTTTAAAAGCATTTAGCTCTAAAATAAAGAAGTGTAATTTGCTGTTGCATTGTTGATTTTTGTTTTTTGTTGAGGAAGAATGTATTTAGTTAATATGTTATGGGAACCACTGCATCAAAGAAAGCTATCTGCTCATGTGGGTTAGGGTTATGTAGACAAAGAAATGACTTTCTAAAAGGTGGGAGGAACAAAAATAAATGAGAAAATACTTTTATACAGCCTTATTACTACGAAAGAAGAAACACCACAACCTGAAACCAAGCATTTTGTTGACTAGTCACAGTTAGCCTCAAGTAGTAAAGCCTTGTTTGAAGAAACTATCCATGCTTATGCTTTTACAGTACTTCTCTTCAAAACTTAATAGTAGTTACTAAAGAGACAGTGCAGAGCCCTCACCTGCAGCTCCTCTTGTGCTTTATGAGCACATCTCCAGAGGTCCCCAAAGGACGTCAGCAGCTGTCTTGCTGTGGTATGGGTGTCATGGTGAAGGTCAAACATGTCCTTGATAACTGATGTGTTTTGGTTTTACCTTTCACTTCATAGTAAGTTATATACAAAAATCAGAATAATTGGTTTTAATAATTATTTTTAGCATACCTAATAAAACTTTTAAAAGGTGAATGTCATATTTCTTTTCTTCTCCTGGTCGCTTTGCTGTTAAGCTCACAAACTCCTTTGGGTAGGAGGCATGGTGCTGATGAACAGCTATTTCATTATGCTAGTTTATAGAAAAAGTTCTTCTTTCTATGGCAATTCTAGAATTATTTACACACTCCTTTATTTACCAATTCTATTTTCCTCTTTTTCTCATTTGTTTCACAATCTTCACAATATTACAACCTCCTGAGAAGCGTTCACATTAGCAACTACTTTTTATAGTTGATACCAAAAGAAGAGAAGCACCTTTTCATGTACTGGAAAACAGAAATCAATAACAAATTGCAAATGAGATATAAAATAATTTGGGACATCTTGGGGAAATGCTATTCAGATGGAGAAGCTTGCTGAGAGTGGTACACTGCCATATTTCTCATGTGAAAAGAAGTCACTCCCAGTTGTGATCTACAGGAAAACCTGCAAAGATAAAAACATCCTTAATTTTCTTTCTTTCTTACATTGTTAATTAATGGTGTTCTTTTGGGAGTGTTGCTTTTCTTCTGCCTAAGCACGGAACAAACTTCTTGTCTTTTTTGTTGGAAAGCAACTTGGAAGAGCCATTTGCTTCTTGATACATAACCAGCCTATTTGAAAGTAGTTAGAACAAACCAAAGAAGAAATCTCCAAGCCAGCAATGTTCCTTTGGTCATTATGCCTTGCTGAAGCATTCACTATGTAAATGTACCCTTCAGTTCATCCTGATGGTATCGAAGCATGTTATTCCCACCTTGTAGCTGTGGTCTATATAGTGTACCTTTGGTTTTGTATTCACTGTTTAAAGTTCCATATGGTTTGTAGATTTTTTTTCTTCAGAACATTGCATCAACAATAACTTGCTTATTATGCTAAGTCTTTGAATAGCTCCCTTTTTTCCACAAATGTGAGAGCTGTTTAATGAAGATAATTTTAATTGAATTCTAAGATATTAGCAGAATTCTTAAATATGTTAACATAGCTGTCTACTGACTAGAAGTAAAATACAGATTAGCACATTGACCATAATTTAATGCTCTTAATCTTGAGCACTCTTCAAATACTGCTGATGCAACAGTTCCTGGCAATCAAAACAGAATCTACCATGCTCAAAAGCATGTAGATCTTATTCAATGAGGAGCACAGTCTCTAAGTAGGTAAGATGTGCCATTGGATCTGTGGGAATTCTGACATTGAGTCTGCATGCACTGCTCTCATCTGTCTGAGCGTCTTGTTTTCTAAGAAGTCATCACATGTTGTTAGATGGCTTGAGTCAGGCATTATGCCTAGCTTGAAAGAAGAACCAGGTACTCCAGATTCCTCAAGCTCGTGTGGCTCTAAAGGAGGCTGTCAGTAGGCATCCCCAAATAATTTGAATGGCTGTGTTGCAGATCGTTTCAGTCACTCTGCAGTTTCCATGGCCATGGGCAGACCTTCCAGTTAGGTTTTCATCTGAGCATGGTAATAGGTGTTCAGTTAAGCAGCTGTTAGCCAGACAGCTAAAGCAAGATTCCAGAAATACTGCATTTTAAAAAGTGAATGCTGTAGAGGAATAGTTCATGTTTTGGGGGTTTTTTTCCCCTGGAGAATTCCTGAATGACTAGGCCAGTATTTCAGCAGTAGAGCAATGTGTTGAGCACTCTTGTTTTGTAAGCAGGGCTAATGCTTTCTTGAATTGATACTGCAATTGCAGAATCAAGTTGAAAATGCTCATTGAAATTTAACTTTGCTTTTGTGTCTTGCACAAACATGAAAGTCACTTGGATTTGAAGCTCAGCTTGAGTCTCAAGTTCAGCACTGCGAAGTATATGCTTCATTCCATGTCTTACCAGGAGTGGTTACTCTGCTGGTTGCCAAGTCTAATTGTGTGCATGCTGATCTTGTTGGCATTGTGGAGCACTTCAACAGTGGGGCAAGTGGTCCTTTTGGTTTGTCATACAGTTTTAATTACAGTCAAGGGGCTAAATTCTTTAGGTTGGTGGTGCTGTTCATGCTCAAAGAGTTATTAAAAATAAACATTTTTACGTTTTATTGTCATTAGGAATGTTTTCCTATCACATGCATTTGATACTTGCATGTATAGTAGGCATAAATAAAATCAGCTTCTCAGAATGTAAATAGAAAAGTTCTTTCCTGCTCTAGTGTTTATTCATTTTGGATGACAAGTATTAGAAATGTATTTTAAAAACAACCTATGATTCACTCCGTTCTGATTAAAAATTCAGTTGGCACACAACAAGATTAGTGATTGTGTACGGATGAGATTAATTTGGAGCTCATTACAATGACGCCAGTTTGAGTAACAAGAATTGTTTGTTATGTTAGCGTAGTTGATTGTTAATGTGAGCCAGTTAATAACTGAAGTGCTTATTCAAAATGTTAACCCCATTTTTCCAATGATTTTGAATTATATTCTGTTTGGCAAAGAGGATACAATAGAAGTATAAGCGAGGTAATTGTCAGTTCAAGGAAATGGGTATGTTAGTATTCTGCTGCAGGTCTCCAGCTAGTCTCCCCAGAATTGTTCTGCCCACCTATTGCTATCAAAAAGGCTTCAGTAGCCATAGTGGGAATGGAGGCAAGAGGACATGAGCATTTCCTGAAGTCTACTAAGTGCTGAGTATGTCCTCTTGGGCTAGTATATAGCATATTCCTTACGGGAATACTCAGTGCTGTGTTTGCAGGGGAAGAAGATACTGTCATCACAGATCTTCAGAGAACAGGCCACTGCAGCTCTCATGCCTGTAGCTAGCATTGAGAGGATTGTTTTCCCTTGTGTAATTGTTGATACTGAGTACAGATTCCAGTCACTGTGGAGTTAATTCAGCTCATTGTGCTACTCAAGTGTATTGGCTGTCACACTCTATATCTTATGTAGACCAATGTTTGTTTTTAAGTTCTTGTATTTGTACTTATTAGACTCATTTGGCTATATGAGGACTGTCATGAAGGTTCTATTTTTTCTATGTCTCTGTTCAAAGTCTTAATCATTATTTCTGTTGGTTGCTGAGTTAGCTTTTAATGGGTAGTGAAGAGATCCTTTAAATAACCCCCTCTTCCATTAATTGTTCTTTATTTACTCAGGTGCATGAGACACATGCTTAACAGTGTCAGTTGTCCCCCTCCTCACAGTAACTCCAAAAAGCTCAAACTCCCCTTACATTAACTAATGCTGTTTGAACTATTTTGTTCTAAAGAGTCTGTCAGTTGTATTGTTAGCAAGGATTCAGATATTATGTTCTAGTGTGAGAGCCGCCCATAAGGGTAATGAGCTCAATGGTTTTTGGAGTGTGATTTTAAAATATAAAGCCACAGCAGTGGGTTCTGCTTGTCTGAGAAATACATTGGTAAGTTCAACCTATTTAGCTCTTCTGTGTGCTCTGTTTCAAATGGCAGCAGCAGATTTCATTCTTGGACCCCCTAACCTGCTGCTCTTGTACTGAAAGCATTCAATTACTTTGGCTTCAGTTGAACTTAGGAAATTCAAGTGAAACAGAATGCAGAATTGGATCCTTCAATTTATTAAAGGTTTTTTCCTTGTTTTGTACTACTTTGTGTTCCCATTTGTTGTGTTCATTTTTAAGCCATGTCTTGACTTTGTATGTCAATATGTGTTTTGATTATTTATAATCTCATGTTATTTGACATTAGATTTTTTGAAACAAACATTAATTCTGAAAACTTCTGATTCCTGTCCCTTTCTATTGATGCTACCTATTTGTATATATGGGGAATGCAGGTATGTGTGCACACGGGTATATATATGCATATAGTCACTGCAGCCTTGCTGAACTTTGTCTGGTGTTGATAGACAATGGGAAAAAAATTACATTTTATACCATCAGAGAAGTAATTTATTCAGGAACTGTCCCAAGGACTTTTTGACTGGTATTGTTGGCACTTATGGTATACATTTTTGTCCACGTTTTTGAACAATAGAGATATGCCAGTACAGCATTCCTTTTAAAGCCAGATCTGAAAGAATGTCGTTTTGAATGTATTTTGGTCTGGTTTTGGTGTCTGAGCTCCACACTGTTCTTCAGGGAATCACAAAATTACAAAATAGTTAGGATTGGAAGGACCCTCTGGAGATGGTCTGGTTCAGCCCCTCTGCCAAGTTAATAAATACTGGGTTTAAAATGAGAAATCCCCAAAAGAGGATTCTGGCTGGGAATCCTCTCCTGGCGTAGCCTGGCCAGCTTGACTGCAGCATGTGTGAGGCCAGCATTCAGGAGGTCCTTCTGCCACACAGAAGTCACTCAGTGCTGAGAGCAAGTGTTAGGATTATCTGTGTAGACGTGTGGTAAAGATGGTGGCTATACAGTCCAGCAGAAGGGGTTCAAGAGGATGACAGAAAAAAAAGGTTTTCCTGTCATCTTTCCATCTTTGAGTCCATCAAGACCTTTCTGCACTGGGAAATTATTCCTTTTTCTCCTTCTTTTAGTCTGAGAGATGGTTAGCCACATTGTATTACTGTGTCATTTTCTATTCATGTAAAATCATTGCATATATTTACCTCACTTTCTTTTTGCTGAACTTCAGCATTTCTTAGTACAGTTTATAAAACGTGCTTTCTATCTCAAAGCGTAAGCAGAAGAGAATATGCAGAGGTTAAAAGTTGTGCTTTACTTAATTGCAGCATTTTGGCTGGACTTTTCACCTAGTGAATCCAAAAATTAAAAAAAAAAAAAAATCTGCAGTTTGATAATACTTCTTTAAGTTCAAGGGAACAAAATATCTGTTAAGCTAGGTAGTTTTGCCTTTCTTGCTTAAATCTTGCCAGTGTAGAAAGCAAAATTAATTCCATTAGTTTTGTAAAGGGGTCCAGGGGGAAACATTTCCTTTCATTTTTTGGCACAAGCTTCTCTGATAATGCAATTTCTCCCTAGATTATGAAAAATCCAGAATATTAGCTTTTAAAATATAGTATTTCATTGTAGGAAAGACTAGGTTTTGGAGAGCATTAGGAACATGCGTGGACATTTGACTGAAGGATGGCAAAATGGGAAAAAAATGTTTTTCTGCCATACTAACTAAAGTGCATGTTGATGATGGACTTAATCATTGTGCACTAGTAAAATAGGGGGAGAAAACATTTTATGGTTTTCCATTCATAACATTGTTTTAGGAAAAAATAGTTTTCATTTGTCATATGAGTCTGACCATATTTTTCATGGTCATAGATTTAGATGGACCAGAAGTTTGGACCAAAATAACAGGATGCTTAACTCTTAATGTAAAATGCTGAAAAATATGTTTAGGCTTGCATGTCTTTCCTTTGCAGGAAATACAGTCCTGGCTAGTGGTAAGGGTGGTATAATGAATTCCAGTAAATCATTCACTTTCGAGCCATAGTTCATACCAAATATATAAAGTTGGATATCCCAAGCCAGACATATGAAAGCAGAACATGTTTTAGGTGGAAGTTTGGGAGTACAATGATAATGTGTTGGCATTTACAATTCTTTAATATAAACAAGCAAACTGGTAATATACTTCTGACTATTTTTTGCTTCAGTTTGTTAATATGTAATCATGCTTTACTTGAGCAGTGTTTTGTTAAAAATGATGAAAAAAATATTATCAGAAAAACTAGTGGAAAATGTAAGGATTCTGGCCCTTATGTGTGGTGTTACTGTCACAATACAGTCTGCTTCCTTACAAGAACTCTAGAAACGGTAAAAAATGGCACGTCTTGAAGGCAACAGCTTGTTAACTTTGTAGAAACACGTTTACAAGGAGCTTGGGTAAGGGTGGGAGTTTCTTTGAGAGAAAAGACTGACTCTAGGACAGTCTTCCTGAATTGAGAATACATTTAAATTCTGTGTAGTGTGCCCATTGAATTCACATTGATGTGCTATTATAATTCATTTTTCTGTAGAGGAAGTTGGTCATTGCTTATGAATATTCAAGTAGAAAAAACTTTTAAATTAACTGACTACAGAAGGACAGTTAGAAATGGTCACTCTGTCTAATAATGCAGTTTTGTATTTGATTTAGTTCTGGGTTGTGAATTTTGTTATAATTTATAATTGCACTTTTCTCAAATGAAATTAGTTTAAGTTTGGTACCCTGAAGGTTCTTTCCTTCAGAAGATATTGTTGAGGCAAAGAAATAAATGTCTTTGCACTCAGGGTGATTTTCAAAAGATCTGTTAATTTCCACAAATGGAGGAGGGCTGAAGATACATTTTTTTTCCTTTTTACCGGTCTAAGTTTCAGCCTGTATTTGTTTCGAAACCTCTCTTTGTTTTACTCATTCTTTACATTCTTTTACGTCTGTGTTTCCTTGCTATCTTCTATTTCAGTTCCTCAGGCAGATCTGCTCTTTTTTAGAGACAACTACAGAAATATAATTCAAATTTAGTCAGCATCTTGAGTCTTTTGTTTGCAGTATAAGTGTTCGTACAGTTTTACGTGAACTCTGCCATATACCCATCTTCCCAGAGATTCAGCTTTTACTTTCATAAAGGAAACACATGAGTGTTTTCATGCTGGCTTTTTGAGAAGAGATAACTAATTTGCAGTAATTTTTCTGGTATGGTAGAGAAATAATTTTGATTTCCAATATCTTATGTTTACACAATGGTATTTTGTAAGTGTTTTCTTTAGGGACTGTATTTTCAAGGTCTTATAAACCCTCTTGTAGTACAGATGTGAAAATAAAGATGGCAATACTGCTCTCACAACAGTGAGATCCACCGTGTTCTACATTGATTTTAATTTGTGGGATTTTGGAAGGGGGAAGATGGTTAGAAGAAAACAGTTCTGCATTTGTCCACTCCACGATAAATGCTCGAGGGATGTTAATGGATGCTATCCAAAACATTAGCTGTGAAGGTCCTGCCTTTTTGCTGGAGCTAAAATTACTTGTGTTGACAGGAAAGGAAAAAACCACAAGAGCTGATAAGAGTGAAAGACTTGCTATTTGAAAGGGACTCTTGAGGTGAAGCAGTAACAGTGGTCTATTCTCTGGTCCACTGAGGGTCTGAGGAGTTGAGGGCTGTTCAAGCAGCCATCAAGGCATGGTAAGTGAGTCTTTAGGTAAAGGATGCATGTGCCTAAGTCTTGTGGGGGAATTTTTCTTGTCTTCATGCTTTGTTCCTTTTACTTGCCATGTCTAAATATGTACACCTCTGGTAGCCAGCTCCCAGGGGAAAAAAGTGCAGTGTACTCACATGGAGAAACTAATGATTAGTGCATTGGATTCTCTAACCCAGAATTTAATACGTGCTGAGGGAATTAAGAAATTCCCTCTTGGATCAGGTAAAGGTAGCATCTGCTTTCTGAGAAGTGTGCTGAGAGGTCTGGAAAGAAACAAAACTTGCTCTAATTCCTTAGCAAAGTAGGACAAGAAATGCTTATGAATGCCAAGTCTTTAGGAGATTAATTAGATAGTAGGCAGTTGTAGCTTTTAAGGGTCTGATTATCTTCGAAGAGATCTTCTCTGTGGGAGAAACAGGCAGGCTCTTTCAGGAAGAGTGCACAACATAAAAATGTTCTCCTGAGTTCAGCCTCACAGATTCTGGATTTCCTGAGTACCCGTTACTTACCAAGATCAGCTGTCTCTTCACTGCTCCTTCAGCAGGAAATAGAAAAAATTTGTAGTAACCTTTGGAAGCTGAGTTTACTCCTTTCTTGGGTGAATGGTACTTGAGGGGCAGTTTTGCATTTATTCTAGGTGAATGCAGAAGAGTGTTCTCCAGGTGTCAGATTTCCTGGTATCTGTTAGAGAGCTACTTTGGGTATTGGATCATTTATCAAGAATCACACTGTGTAGCCAGTGGAAGAAAAAAAGGGAAAATAATTTCATGCACGATATAAGATGCTTTTCTGAAAGCAGAATTAATTTCTTATTTTGTTGTTTTTCTGCTCTGTATTTTCTGACTAATTCAAGGCCCTCAGATATTTGGGATTTCGATTAAGTGTCTATAAGCTATTCTAATTTCTGTATCCAGTTTTCACAGCCTCTTGCCAAAAATAAAAATTAAAATAAATACTGACAATCCTAAGCTTTGCTTTGTGCAAACATTTTTATCTGGTATTCACGGCAGCAGAACACACAAGGTCTGTAAATTCTTTGGTTGTATTTGCAATGACAGAATTGCTCCAGAGTTGAACTGTTTTTATGAAATGTCGAGTTTTGATGTTTGCTTGGGCCCAGAAATGATCATTTCAAGAAGATCACTCCAGAAAGTTGTTCCAGTGGTGCTTTGGGGGAGAGGGATATGAAGAACCTGTGAAAACAAGATGACAAGTAGATGGCATGTAGGTTTACAGTGATTGATTTGAAGCTGCAGCCTGTAGGATGTTTAAGTGCTGGCTGCTAAGAAACTGAAGCCTCTGAAGTTGTTATAGCACTCCAGCCCTGCAAATACTGTGAAAAATATCTGTTGATAGAAAGATGTGAGCATATGGTAGATAATTATCCTGTGCCTTTTTCTGTGAGCAATTTCCCTGTGGTGGCCTATGAAGAGTAGAGCAAAGCAGGGACTGAAACCAGATATGCCAGTTTCTAGGCTAATGCTGTAACCACTGGATCAGTATCTCCTCTGTATTTATGTGGAGGATGAGTGCTAATATCACACTGTGATCTTTCTCATTTTGGGTAAAAACTTATATTGGTACTGATTTTAAGCCACTGTAGGATGCAAGTTGTGTGCATGTGGTGTGCAGAGATATAAACAAAATGCAAATCTGTACTTAACATTATTCTTTATGATAATTCTGGATGAAAGATGCTATAGAAATGCATTACCACTGTTACGGGCTTGGGAGCTTTTGTTTACTGACATTTTTCTCATGAAAGTTAATTTCTTGCTTAGAAATATAGAAGTACACTAACTTAAAATAAGATCTTGCTGTTATTTCCTGTAGTATAGCCAGGAAAAACAGTTGCAATCTGTCTTCTTTAAAATCACATTCCTGGAAGATATTCTGGCAACCTGGGTATTTAAACACATTTCAAAGAAAAACAACTTCAAATCAATTAGAAATTGTTACTGTATTTCATTTCTGATAGTGTAGAATTATAGTTTACTGCAGACATTGCTTGGAGTTATGAAATAAGCAATAACCTGTGAAGGAGCCTATGGATTAGCAGCTTTATGGAACATGAGGCCCATTGTATTATTAAAAAAAATGAGGAATAGGTAATCATGGACACTGAGTAGTTTGCATAGGTTCTTGATTAGCTTTTTTGGAAGGATAAAGGAAAGAATACAAAGCACAGAATGTTCCAGAAGAAAATTTAAATGTGGTTTCTTTGCCAGAATTTGAATAGTATGGCATCTTTGGAAAGCTAAACTCTGCATGTCTGCTAATAGGGCTGAGAAGTTACTTTGTTGGGGGGTTTTTCACTTGCCTCACCTGTAAGATCTCACTAGAACTGATAGTGTCAGCCTGCAAATTTTCCTTGTCTCTTTTGGAAATCCAGCTGGTGTCATTGCTACTCATTTAAATGAGTTAGTGTTGAAATGGCTTAAATTGCACTCTGTGGGTGGCCTTATAACAGCTCTACTCTGCCTTTTATACCAACTTCAAGTGAATTAATTTTCTCAGCTCTGGTCATGTCTGAATGTCAGAAAACCTTTCCCTATCAAACTGTTCACTTACTGTGCAGCCAACTTCTGTCAGCAGACAGGATCAGGAGCCAGGGAATTCACAAATTGAATTTGCAGCCCGACAAAATCTCTGGGGTTATACTTCTTAGTGAAAATCAATGCTCCTTGGTGAGATTGTTTAACTTAATACCTGGCAGATCGTCAGAACAGATCTCCTGAATCACTTGGATTTCTCCAGTGTAGACACAGTTTGATGGATGCCTATGGTCTATTAATCTCTGTATAATAATTGAATACTCTTTTTCCATTCCTATTGCCACACAACATGAGCTAGAGGGCAAACTTAATGAATGGAGATGCCATTGGTTAATCACTTTAAGGTCTAGATAACTGTTTTCGTAAAGCTCTTGTCCTGAAACTTTGTTCTGTAATGAAAAAAGTCAGCCAGGAAAACTTCTGCCATGAAGGAGCATTTAACTTCCTTATGTTGAATTGCTTACTTACGGATAGGTAAATTGTTATTGGCCATCTTCTGTATGACAGTAGCTACAGCTTGTGGGCAGTGATGCTTCTGGAGTCTGGTCTCTATCATATGAAAGTTCTCATTCCATTACTTTTTCTGCAGGCCATTTTGAATTTATTCGTGTAGATCATTTTTCATTAATTCCCTAACTGGAAAAATGGGGTTTACCCAGTCATCTCAGATGACTCTACCTGACTTTTGTGTCCACAAGAACATACGGTCATCTTTGGATGCTACTAAACCTTGCTACTAAACCTTCTGTACTTCGTAAGATGAGGCAACAATTGATCTTTTTACAAAATGAAAGTTACACAAGTTGCAGTATGGCAAAGCCAAAAAAAAAGAAGCTGAAATTAAAAACAGAAAGGTTGAAATTAAGATCTGATGCATGAAGTTGCTCATAGTGTCGTGAGTGGAGATCGTGGAGAGACATGCAAGCAGTGTCTAGACAGAAGAGAATTGTTTATTTGCGCTTATCTGTGTGCTCAGAAATGACTGGTAAGTTCTGCAATGATATGCTGAAAAAATGATAACATTAATGATGGTCATAGCCAATCTGAGTTGTGCATGTAGGCCATCATGTGCGATCAGCATGAATGCAGAACCAGGTGCAGATGCAGTTTGGGTTGATTCATCCTGGTATATTGTTGTACAGTGGGCTACTTTCAGTCTAACTAGCTAGCTACTGGGTAACTTAGGGAGTTTGCACTGCAGAGTTCATTTAAAGATATCTATTGGCAAACAAGGCAAGGGATTATATCCAAGTCTGGATTTCTTTATTTTAAATGCATTAATGATTGTTCTGTTAAATTTTATTAACTCTCTGGAAAGCCTGCAGAAATCTCATTTCAAATTAGACAGGATTTATTGAGTGAAATATGTAACTTAGTCTGTCAATACCCCAGTCACTGTGTTCTTTTTTTTCTCTATAAAATCCATTTTATTCACAATTTTATAGCAAATTCAGGAAAAAAACCCCCTGTTTTCAGCATGCATGTGATTTTGGTAAAATGATAATGTATAGACTTGTTAGCAAGGCAGAAGATTTTGATATAAGCCACAGAAAGCAACAAGTCTTTTTCTATATACATAATTGTCTTGTTATTTCTGTATTTGGATTTTTCGTATCTTCTTGGCTTCAGTTATCTGTCTGTGTTCTTATTCCCAGGTTTTTTTAAAGTTGTAACAACTGAATCTCATAATCTTGAAGTTGCATCAGATTTTAATACTTACACAAAGTCTGAGTTTTGTGGCGGAACTTGAAGGCATGAAACACAAACACCAGAAACTCTGTTCTTCTAATGTTTTAAATCTTCTTAACAAATCTCTTAAAAAGCTGGACTGGTTAGAGCTGGAATGCAGCCTTCAGGCAAACAATCAGAAAATGAAGCATACAGTTTACTACTCTTTTTGCACCAAGTTTAAGATTTTGCTGATTTCCAAAGTCTAATAGTGAACACAATACTGCATCACTAAGTAAAATCTTCTTTAGGTCCTTTACCTCTAACAAAGAACGTCAGCTTACTGTTACAGGGACACTACTCTCATCAACTAAAGTGACTAATTGTGTGTCCTTAGAAGAATCTCTATGATGCTGAAATTGTAGCAATGTAGACACTCTAAAAGGGATAAACTTGACAAATCAAATTCTGCCTTAGATTTCAGCAGTGTATTTTACAGGTAGTTGCTTACTTCATCTTTGATTTCAAAAACAGAAGGAAGATTAAAGAAGGTGCAGTTTGAAACTGAGAACAATATAGTACATATTTTGACATCCTGTTGAAATTGGATTACAGTAGAGTTGTTTAAAAGTATTTTCAGGTGGATTAACCCAGTGCTTAGGGCAAATAAGTTACACTAAGATATATAAAAAGAAATTTCATAAATAAACATGGCATTACATTTGGTAGTGTTTGTGTTAAAATTTATGAGTTTAGATCTTGTGAAAAGTACAGCCATTCTGCAAAGGTAACAAAATGGATGCAAATGTAGTGGCCAAATGCCAAATAACATGCCCTACAATAATATAACTCTAAAGCTAAAAGTGTTTTATAGAAATCAGAACTTGTGTTTCAGAAAATTTCTGTAGCCCTTGTATGTTTCTTCTTTCATCAGTGAGAATGCATTATAATTCATGTATATTGTGGGTGGGTAGTTGAATTGTTCTTTAGGTGATTTGTTTTTATAACCAGTTTGTACTTTGAAACTTGAGTTGCTGAATGAGAGGTGTTTAGTAAGGATCCTGCAGTCAAATCATTCATTTTAATTCCTGTAGCTTTAAGGCAATACAGAATAAACAGTTTTGATGCAATGTTCTTGAATTCTTTGAAAAGAGCACGCCTTTAGCTCTGTGCTGCACAAATGACAATGGATTTCCTCTTGCTCTTTTTTTGTTCTGTAGTGTAACGTTATTTAAAAAACAAAAGGTTCAGTTGCATTTAGGTCAGTTATTAAAATACTGCTGGTCATTTCCTTTGACAGAACATTTCTATTGTGTTATACCAATGTCATTAGGAGGAAAGGTTATTCCCACTTGTCTGGCTGATATCAATACATACTGGCATATTACATCCTCTGGCTTTCTGGAAATGTTTTATTTGAGCAGCAGCTTGGGAACAGGAAATTTAAGGTTATATGCAGTCTGGTTTCGGGCTGCATGGTAGAAAATGTTTCCTAGAAGATGCTGTCTACCTGACAGATTTTTCTCTAGTATTTTGTAGAATTGGATAAACTTAAATGGGTTCAAGTTGCAAACAAATTTTTACCAGCTGTAGATGGCAGACAAGCTAGAACAAGGCTTTCAGTCACTCTGTAGTATTTGAGGAACTTACATGAATTGCATTAGTATATCACCAATTCACCAATTCCTCTAGAATGTACTTTACCTTTTAAGATATGGCAGTGATAATATTCCCATTTTGTAAGTGTTCCTACTGTCTAGAAGGGGGAGAAAACAGGGTACTCTTACATCAAGCCATGGTCAGATGTGAAGTCTGTGACACTGGGGTAACTTTTAAAGGCAGAATTCAAGGACAGTGTTTTAGCCATGCTGAGCAGCCCTTTCTACCAGAATCAGAGTGAGCAGGAAAACAGGAATACAGTTCAATCCTGTAGCTGTTCATGCATGTAAAAAACAGCCATACATACTTCCCTTTGCTTTCACTGACAAATTAGACTGGTATGTTTCAAGTGATGATGCTGAAAATGAGAAATTCTTTTTGGTAAGGTCTTAATATATATTACTTAAGTGGGAAAAAAGTATAAAGTTATGGAAAGAGAAACACTTGAAATATTAAGCCGTCATACACATATACTGAAGTCTGTAGGAAACTATTCCATAGGGACATATCTAAAGTCGTCAGAAATAATAAAAGTTATAACCCTTTTTAATGGAAATAGCCGTCTCAGTTAGAGATCAGGCTACAAGTAAATTTCATTGTAGAGCTGAAGCATGGTGCCTGGTGAGTAACTGATTAAGCTTTCTATCTGCCTTTGCAGGGTATCAGAAGATAAAATTTATATACAAACTCATTTGTTTCTATTCAGGCCAGAGCCGTGGAGTGTCACCTTGCTAAGATCCTGTTTCATTTTGAGCTTTCTGTGAACCTCTTCATAAATCTAAAACTAGCTGAGATTGGAAGGAGCCTTTAGATAGAGATCATTAGCCCAGCTGCCTTGCCTAGGCAGGATCAGATAGATCAGGCTGTCCAGGTCCAGTCAGGTTTTGAGTATCTCTAAGGACAGAGAAGCTACTATATCATCGCTTAGTTGTAAAATGCAGATATCTTTGTTAGTTGTGAGTTTCTTAATGTTAACTGTACAATTAATGCAATTTAAAGTTCTGTTGCAGCTAGTTTATTGTCAAATGTCTGTGATATACAGCGTTCTAGTACCTAAATGGGCCCTCAAGAGAGCTGGAAAGGGAGGTTTTACAACAGCATGCTGTGGTGGGAGAAAGGGTAATGGCTTTAAATCGAACTAGGGTAAATTAAAATTAGATATATAGAAGAAATCATTTACTGTGAGGGTGGTGAGGCGCTGGAACAGGTTGAACAGAGAAGCTGTTGTTACCCTGTCCTTGGGAGTGTCAAAGGCCAGGTTGGAAGTTGGTTTAGTGGAAGGTGTCCTTCCCCTGACCTACATGATCTTTGAGGGCTGTACCAACCCAAACCATCCCCTGATTCTATGAAATGCAGATTGATTTTGCTTATACTCAAACCTCATCAAAAGCCACATGATTGTGTTAACATGCTCTGAGGTTGTATCAAGAAAACCACTTGAAGATCCAAGTGCAAAGCATATGAGCACCTAAGTACTTTCAATCAGTGCTGTTTCATGTCCTAACAGCATGGACTACAGGGTGAGTCCTCCTTTGCGTTTCACATATGTCCATTTTTGGTCAACTAGATGTAGGCATGCAACATTGGTCACATTAGGTATGGTTTGTAACACCAAACAGTTCCTGAATGAAACTTAACTGTGCACAGAAGACTGGTCTAAGCCAATTATAGGAGTGGTAACATCACTACTGTGCTACTGACACAGTTATCTTAATTGTCTTGTATTTTTATTTCTGTTAGCTGCATTTCTTGAAATACATTGAACCAGGCATATTAAAGAGACTTCCGTGTACAGATGACATTTGTGTTAAGGGCATGAGTCAAGGTAATTCAAGTGAAGAGGCAGTTAAGGTGCAAATAAATCACAAGGTTGAGGCAAGGGAAGAGAACCCATTTGCTCCACCACTAGGAATGTAGTCACTGTTTGAGATAATGAAGCAGAGCAGTTTCTGTAGTTGGTGTTAATTTGCCATATTCGCTTGGTTGACTGCCTTTTGAATCGGTTACTTTGCAAGGTTGTACTTACCTAATCCTGGTGTGTTGCATATCAGTTTTAATTTAATTCAAACTTTTCCAGTTCTCAGAGGCAACAGTATAATTTTAGGAAAGAATAGAATGGTAATTTGGGCTTATATAAGCCTGGTAGTAGCCCTTTTATCAGTTTTATGGTAGGTCTCGTATTTGACAATAAGCTTCTGCTGTTTCACTTGGCTTTCTTCCAAAGCATGGTAGAACCTTTGTATTTTAATATTGTGGTTTAGCTTAGTCACAAAGGTTCCACATGCATATGTGCCTCTGGTATCAGCGTGGAAGGGGGATTGCTTGTCTTTTATTGCTGTAAACGATTTTGGGTTTTGTGCTTTTGTAATCAACAGAATTTAGCTTCCTGGAATCCTTCAAACCCTGAATGCCTCCTGCTTGTTGTGAAAGAGCTTGTGCAGCAGTATCACCAATTTCAGTGCAGCCGATTACGGGAGAGCTCTCGTCTCATGTTTGAGTATCAGACTTTACTTGAAGAGCCCCAGTATGGAGAAAACATGGAAATCTATGCTGGCAAAAAAAACAACTGGGTAAGCTCTTATTTCAGCTAAAATGCTTTTAACAAATACTACTCTTGCTTCAGAAAACTTAAGTTCTTCCTGTGGATCTCCATGCTTTCTGTTTCCAATGGAGAAAACTCCTATATGATTTCAGCTCATTTTCTATACTCCCTGGTTTGTATGTTGCTGTATTCCATCACCTTGGTTGAACCAGATTTCCAGGTGAGAACTGGTTTTTGAACCTGGTGTTCATTCGTCTGTTTTATAGGTGAAAACTTTGAAACTGTTGAAAAGCCTGTGCTGTGTTTAGAGGGCACAGTACCACGTTCATGTGGAAGTTCGAGGGGAAGATTTGAGAGGCGGAATAACAGTGTTGGTGTGACACCCTGCCAGCCTACCAGCCTGCTTAGGGGTGGGATGTATTAGGGTGTGTTTCCACATTATGATTGACTTGATTTAATTGGTGTCTGCAGCTGCCAGTATCTCTCTTGCACTTGTCTAAGCTGAGATGCGTTGTTCCAGGAGAGGAGAGGAAAAATGAGCCCAACTAATTTTTTGCAAGAGGAGGCAAGATGGGCTAGAGCAGTGACTTTGTAGGGCCATGCTTTCATATGACAGTCAGACATCAAACTGGCTTATCTGTTTCCTGAAGTTATATCCCATGTTCCCACATGGGAAATTTGCCTTTCTGTACATAAACACTCTCTGTGTACTATCTCTAAGATGTGGCCATTAACAATGTAGACATTTTGGTTACTGTGTGAATTCATGGGTTTTTTAAATTGATCTCTACCACAGAGTAAGCTTTGCAAAAATCAGGTTTTTTTCTGCTGGTAATATATTTTTCTTGGGAAGTTTGGAGTAAGATATGTCAGGAAGTATCTAATGGTGCTTATGATGAACTTGTTTCCCTCTTGCTTTCAGAAATAGCATACTCTTAGATAAACTGGCTTTCAGAAGCAGTATCTTCTGAAAGAGATGCAGTCTGAAAATTGATGAAAATTCAGCACTCATATTATCAAGGCCTAGAATTCAACTTTACATCACTTCAGTCATCCTTAAGTTACAGGTGATTCAAGGATGTTTACTTTACAACTCACATATTCATCTGGTTTTCTTTTCTTAGGCAAGTCATCTAGGCTTTTTTTTATTTGAACCCAGATTTAATTTTTGTCATCAAAGAAATTCAGAGCTCTTTAATGTTTATCGATCAGAATATTTGATTGAAATTAACTTATTCACAGATGTTATTGTCCATAGCTTGCATCACAAACAACTCTCTATATCGCTAAATTTCATCAGACTGGTTTATTGAAGTGCAGAAGGCTTTCTGGACTGTACTGAAATTTTTTATTGAGTTTTTTCGCAGTCTTTGGCAACTGAATAAAGAACTTTCTTTTCTCTAATTTTAGATGCTGTTTAATTAAAAACATTCCTATAAAATAAATTTTAAATACATTTTGAGTCAAATCCTTTTCATGTAGCAGAGCTATAGATTTTTCCATAGCATGTACTTTTTTCCAAGTCTTCATTCTCTGTCAAGAAGACTCTTGAGAGTCTTGAAGATTCTGTCAACTTGGTATATGTGAGAGAAGCTTGTTTACTAGTGTCCTAAAACAAAACTGTGAAACTACCTTGTGTAGTTCTCTTTCCTGTCCTTTACAACTGTTTTGTTACTCAAGGATCAGCAAAATAGGACTGTTTTTCTAAAAAGCAGGAGGTAAACAGCCTTTTATCTTCTCTGCCTAGAAGTCATTGAAATTCATGTTGCTGATGTCTCTCAGGAATCAATAGTAGTTCAGCAGATTTCTGAAATAATCAAGTATGAGTCTTGCACAGTGTTATGAAAGCAATCATCTTAGGTGCATGAGTTAAAAATACTTTGAAGAGAAGGCCTGAATTCAGCACTCTGACCCAAAATGGAACAGAAATTTGCTCTTAGACGTTTGTTCCACTATCTCCAGTTTCCGAAAGTGGAAGTCTCCAAGATATATGACAAAAAGACAAACTATTATCTAGCTTAGTAACTTCATGTTGGCAGAGTACCTGCGGTTGCAGGAGCCCATTAAATACCTAATCGCTCAGGGCTGTGGCCAAAAATTCATCTGTCTCGACCTGATGCCTGTATCCAGCTGGTTTGGGCTGGGACGGTGAGCACCATGGACAGGGGCTGCTGCCTGTCCAGCCAGAACATCTTTGGAAGTATTAGTTTGCAAAATAATTTTGATTGAAAGATATGAAAGATCTAGACTTTTTGGAGCAGCTGATGATCAGAGTAGCATTGATCAGAGGTCATTCATGAGTTCAGTGGCCATCCCAGTTCATCAGACTTGGTACTATACCAAAAATAATTTTCTGGATTTTATGGCAAATGTTGTATGGCATTTTTTAAAAGTCCAGAAGAGAAGCACTATCTGTAATATCATTTCACTCCAGATACGAATTGAGGACCCTGACTGTCATCATAGCGGTCTTCATGTTACATGTGCTCAAGAAGTTGGTGATTTTTCTGCATACATCAGTAATACAGCCTCGGGAAGTTGGCATTTCTCCTCACAAGTGGTGTAATCAGGAAAGGTTTCACAGTTGGACTTTAATGTACACTCACTTTTTGTTGCATAGTGTTTCTATGAGCAATTTCTTTGCCTATCTTGTGTGACTATCCGTGACAAATTATAAGGGCAATTCTTAGCTAGCTGGCATAAGGGTGAATTACAGCCCAGCATCACACAAACACTTTTGGCAAATGATATAACTTGAAAGGTACCATTGGGAAGATTTCAGTTGCATTCCAGATCTTGTTTTTTCTTGTTTAGTGACTTAAAGGTACAATGAGTTATCTCTAGTTCATGCCTGGTAGATAGACCCAGAAGCAGATTGGCACTGACAGATTGGTTAGCTTGTCTCAAATTATCCCAGTTTTTGTACTTAATTGCATAAAATCAATGTTTAACAATTTCTTTACTGCTAATTCAACCTGCCTAACAAATACAGCTGCTGCATGGCTGCTTTATTAAACTAAAAAATAGAGATAACAAAAAATTAATATGGAGGAAATCAGGCAGGCATTTGTTTTTAAAAAACAGCTAACTTCATTGCTTTATAACCAGGTGGACAAAGTCTGGTATTAAGGAAGTGTATGAAACAGAGAGGAAATCCTTTCTATTTCCTTCACATACCCTTTATACGTAAAAAAGAGCAATGTGTATGGGACACTTGGCAAATTTTCAGTAAACGGTTGTCTAGGTGTTTAGAGTTACATAATTCTGAAAACAAATTATTTAAAACCTACTTCAGCTCTTTTCCTCTAACTTTATTCAGAGGACACTTTTGATATGCACTCACCTTTCTAAACACAAATTCTTTTACATATATCTGCAGTGTTTGTAAAGATGCCTCTTTTATCTATATGTTCTTACCAATTTGTGAGGTTTTTAGCTTTGCTTTCAGACTCTTGTCAGGTCTCGCCAGACCTTTGTCCGGAAATGAGTACAGCCAAGATACATCTATATTTAGGGCGTAACAATATATAGTCTGATTTTTTGTCATGCACATTGTTTTATTCTAACTACTTTTTGCTGTTGACTTATTGGCAATAATGGTTAATGTTTTTTAAGGTGTTTTTTGATATGACACCTGTGAAATCTGTAATTTTTTTCTTTCCTCTCCAGTACTTCCATTCAGCAATTTTGTTTTAAATCTCAACCCTTCTCTTTGGTATGAGCTCTTAAACATTTTTCTGGATAGTATTTAATCTTCAGAATGTTTGTGGTTCTCTTTTAGCTACTAGGTCTCATTAGTGTCACCTTTTTTCCACAGACTGGAGAATTCTCAGCTCGCTTCCTTTTGAAGTTGCCTGTCGATTTCAGCAATATTCCTACATACCTTCTCAAGGTAAAATAACTGTCTAAGTTGACAGTATTTGTGAGAGAGTATGAATTACTGCGATCTTCTTAGTAATTATTTTGACTTTCCCACCTTCCTGCTCTCCAAGAGTTTCAAAGTTCACCATTTCTAAATCTGATTGGACTATGTTTTGGAAAGGTGATGTTGGACATAGTGTTGTTTTGTGTGCTACATTAGTGGCATCTTTTATATGAGTCTGTGGAATTTCATGACATGTCAGTGTTGGAATTTTTAATGAACAGTCTCAATTGTACCAATAGTCTTGATACTAGAAGCAGAAAAGCAAACTAAATATACCATTTCTTAACAGGGAATGAAAGCAAATTCTGGTTACTTGAACTGAAAGCTTCAGTGATTACTTCACTTCATTGTTCACAACAAACGTAATTTGACCAGATACTTTTGAAAGTAGGACTATAGAGTATTTTTGCAAGTTGGGATAAAAAAGCGTTTATTTCTTTGCTAAGAGGAGAAATAAAGACAGAAAAAGCAGTTTGTGACAAACTACCACCATGGAAGAATTTGAAATGAGTGTTTTTTACAGCACAGGGACAATCTCTCTTTGAAGCAGCTACTGTGGAATTCCATTATAAGGTCAACATTACTATATTTAGAGAACACAGTGAGAGATCTGGATTTTCTGTCTATCATGACTGTCAGAATAAAGTGCCAGAACTTCCACTGCAGACAAGGTTTGAGTCAGCTGATGTTGCCAACATTCATCTTTCCTTTCAGCCATGTGTCTGCCTTCTTTTAAATATTTGAAAAGAGGAACAGCTACTTAATCTTTAAAAACTAATGTGTTGAGATGAAATTGTCAGTGTGGATTCCATTACCTTCTCTTCATCTTATTATTGTCTTCAACTATTGTTAAATCACAATTACAAGTGTGAGTCTTCGGTGTTTCACCAAATAAGATGTCTCAAGCTACAAACCATGAAAGTAAAGGCAGGCACAACTATAATCTTGACTGAAATTTTTGGTTGCCATTTGAGATTGGAATCCTATGATCTTTCTGCCTTCTGTAGATTTTCTGTTTGAGTAATGAGGTGCTTCTCAAAAGTATGCCAACACTTTCAGTAGCAGCCCTTCTCCCAGCTGCTGTCTTCCATTGGGCTTTTTCTTTTCACTTGATGGGAATGTGTCTGATCAGGTATAAGAGGGTCGGCTAAGGCCTTTTCTGGAAGGTTGGGGTTAAGCAGGACACAGCAATAGTTCACCTAGACTGCAGGTTAGCAGTGATTTGCTTCTGAAAGACTTTGTGGAATAAAGAAGACTGAGAATGTATAATGTGAACTGTGCTGTCTGCTCCTGGCAGAACTCCCAAGTGCCGTATTTTTCAGGAACCATTTTTTATTAAAAGAGTCAAGAATTTCAGGACAAGTGCAGAAGGAATATGTTCAATAGCTTCAGTTACAGGGCTGTCTTGTACCTCTCTGTTCAGTTTCTGGGAAGCCTTGCAGGTTGGAAGGTGGTGTATGACTTATGTACCTGTCATCATGTCGGAACACTGTGACAGAATCTGCAATTTTTTCTGAAGAGAAACATTTTAATGCATGACAGCATACTCCTCCTTACTGCAATTCCCAATCATATTCACTAAACATCTTCTCTAAACAAGGTTTGTATACTGTGGGTAAATCATTAGTGCTCCACAAGTCTCCTCCTGGAGCTTTGTTCATCCTGAGTACTGAGTGATTCATTAGTCTGAAGGAAAATGTGTTTATTTTGCATGCATATGTAGTGTGAGGTGAAGAGACACACAGAGCAGGTAGCAGAATCAAAGCTTCCCAGTCTGCCTTTATTTTGATATTTCAAAAGTCTTAATGTCTTAGCTTCAGAGTTTTAAAATTAATGTGGTTTTTGTATGGTATACCCTGGATTTTTACAGCAGTGGATCCTTCTTGATGGGCAGTGGTACTAGTGAAATCCTTAGTTTGCTTGATCAGGCTTCTACAGTGCAAACTGGCAATCTGTAGTAGGAAAGTGACATAGTCTGGCTGAGTAGGCACAGGAGAAGAAATTTTGTTTTATTCCAGAAGTATTTGTGGACAGTAGAAAAATGGCTTGATTTAGGCTCCAGCATGGGTTATGACAGAGTGTGCTTTGTAGCAGGCAGGATCTTTACCCTTACTGCCTTTAGCTTCCTGTACTCTGAGCTGGATGAATGTCATCTCTTGTGACAACAACATAAACAACATAAAAGCAGGTAGAATCATAACTACTCTCTTGTGATTTAAATAATTATGCTCTGACTACTCCAAATTCATAAAGTTATTAAACAAAAAAGATTTTTTTTTAAGCTATCCATGTCTTTTTTTTTTGGATGAGACTTTTGACATAAATAGACATTTAATGTATTGCAGTAAAATAGTTTATTTTCTATCATCGCTGCCATGCTGGTTTCAATGCTACCTGCTGGATTATGGTACATGATTGATAGAGCATTTATTGATGCAGTAGAAATAATTGCTAATATATTACCCTGAAAGGTGGAAGAGCAATCAGTAATTGAAGACTGTTAGTGTATTAAGAGCTTAATGTTTCACTGCAGAATTTAATGTGTTTGAATTATGTTCTAGTCTGTAGCCTACCTTATAGTGTGCAGTAGCTTCTCTGTCATGATTTGCAGAGTTCAAATCTGTTGTGCTTTCTCTGACATATTCTTTATTATGTTTAATTAATACTACTTGTGTTAAAATCTGGTGAAATATTAAAGACCATTATTTTTGCCTAATAAATCACTCCTAGTATCCCAGTGATTTCTAATGCTCTTCTGAAGTTTTTGTTGATATCAGTAGGTAATCTACTACACTACAAGCATGACAGTAAAACTTTGTATCATACACCAGTACTCAGGTTTGACAATATAACCTGTGAGATCGGTATGCAGTGCTACAGAATCTTTGGGGTTGTTGAGAATACACTCTGGAATCATACGATGTTATTCTGTCAACTTCGTACTGATTGTGGTGAGACTACTTTTCCTATAAAGAATGAAAGTTTGAAGGTGTAGCATAAGTTGGATTGTTATGGACTGAAGAGGCGAATTTGCCAGGTTATTTCAAAGGTATTCATGGCACTAAATTTAAAATTGAGTTTGAGTGTGTGTACATTTAAAGTAAAATAGGTGAGTATATTAAGAAGACTGAGGATAGTTAAAAGAGCAATGCAGAGTACACTGTTTCTTCCTTTGAATTCTAAAATTGTAGCAAAATTTCTTCAGTTATTCTAGTAAAATTTCTTCAGATTTAGTTGGAAACATAATACCCGTTATAATGCCTGCAGCAGATAAATTTCTCTTCATAACTTCTCTTGCCATATTCCTTTACATTTGAAAGAAAAAGCATCATTGTGTATTTTCTATGCTAAAGAGCTGTTCTAAAAGAAATGTTGGCTTACACTTAAAAAGCACATTCATTACTTTTCCTTTTAGAAAGTTATACTTTAATGCAAAGGTTTTTAATTGAACGTGGACCTTTGTATCCACTTTCAAATGGTTTTCTTATGCAAATCCATTTGATACAAGTGAAAACTTTGTGTTGAAACAGCCGCAAAATCAAGCTGATGGCTCAAACTGCTGCGAAGTTTATTATGATAAATCTTTCATTAAGGTTCTCTTATTTGAAAAGAATGTGTCTTTGGCTCAGGAAAATCTTGTATACTTTTCCTTTGCCTTTTATTGCAGTTGGATTTTTAATCAGCATGTTCGTTTTGAATTCAGTTCTCTTCTATTGGTTGCAGCATTAGCAATTTTCTCCATAGTCTTTTTATAAAGGGAAGTATTCACGGTACATACTCTTTTTGAGAGTCAGTCTCTAGTTCACATTTCTGCCTCTTTATGGATACTGTGTATGCCACAGTAATAAGATAGGTAATAGGCTCAACATCTAAAATACCTCTTTCAAATTTTCATAGAATTTTTTAGGTTAAAAAAGACCTCTAAAATCATGAAGTCAAACCATTAACCCAGCACTGCCAAGTCCACTAATAATCCCATGCCCATCCCTAAGTGCTCCATCTCCATATCAAATGAACACTTCCAGAGGTGGTGACTCCACCATTTCTCTGGGCAGCCACTTCCCATGCCTTATCACTCTTTCAATGAAGAAATTTTTCCAAATATCTGTTCTAAACCTCCTTTCAGGTGCAATTTGAGGCCATTTCCTCTTCCCCTGTTACTTGTTACCTGGAAAAAGAGGCAGACCCCCACCTCATTATAACCTCCTTTCAGGTGTTTGTAGAGAGACATAAGGGTCCTCCTTGAGCCTCAAATTCTCCAGCCTAAACAACCCCAGATGTCTTGTCCACTCATCACAAGACTTGTGCTCCAGACCCTTCCCCAGCTCCACTGCCCTTCTCCGGACACATTCCAGCACCTCAATGTCTTTGTTGTAGTGAGAGGCCCAGAACTGGACACAGCACTCGAGGTGTGGCCTCACCAGTGCTGAGTACAAGGGCACGGTCACTGCCCTGGTTCTGCTGTGTTGTTGATACAAGTCAGGATGCCATGGACCTTCTTGGCTACCTAGGTACATTCATTCTGTGTAGTTTTGTTTCTTTCTTGGTAGTTTTTGTCAGCTAGGGGCACATATGTAATCATAATGACAAATCATTAAAAACCTCCAGCTCAGTAATTTACAAATTGTACTTGTTTATGTGACTGTAGTATGATTGCACAGTATTAGTAGATTTCAGAGTATGTTGCCAGTGATGCTGTTAAAAACAAGACATGTAGGTATTTTTCTTCTTATTTCCGTGGGGGTTTTTAATGTTTTGACTAAATAAGTTGTTCCCTGATTAACACCACCTTCTTGTATGTATCTTTTAAAGTACTCATTTCCTATGTGTACATACCTGCTTTTTGTGCTCTGGTGAATAGCTAATATCAGGACTAATTTAGCTATGATGCTGTGACCAGCAGCCTTCCAATAATTTCTCAGTATTGAAGTGTAAAGGAAATACGCAGTGCGGCCCTGTTTCTTTAGATGCTTTTTTTTTTTTTTTTGTGATGACCATTGTATTAGTGCATATCTTTTAGAACTGAAATAAATAACAGACATTGTCTAGACACATTGCCAGGGGCCAAACAGTTGTGTGTAAGACTGTCAATGGAAGAGGTTTATCCTCAAGTTCAAATTGAAAGATAAGAACATATTTGCGTTTTTTTCCTTAGTCTGATTTCATCATTTGGAAGTCTCTTAAAAGACTTCACTGTAACTTTTGTTTACAATGTAGACCAAATTCCAGGTACTGTGAAAAGACTGCAATATTTGTCTATGTTTGAGTAATTAACTATAGTACGGAACAAACAAAAATGTAATATGCAGGGTCAAATGAGATTTTTTTTTTTTCAGGCCAGATTCTTTACTGTTGTGCTTTAGCAGTTTGATTTATATGACAGCATTTAAGATTTGTATTAAATTGCTGCAAATACCAAAACACAAATGCACTTGTATAAAAAGTTCTAATGCTGTTTAAAAAAACTGAGCTAAATATTCTGGAAAAGAATAATATTTTCTTTTGCTTTTAAACTTCATTGATTTCGTTTGTAGCTGACTAACTAAAACCTGATGTGTAGTATGTTGAGATCACAACAGTGGCAAGAATGATGTGGAGTTGAGATCTGACTTGATCTTTTTGTGCTAGACTGTTTTAGTCTGTGCCAGGCAGCTACCTCTCAAAAGAGCATAGAATGTTATGCAGCATATTCTGTTTGACTACCTTCCAGAGCATATTTATGTTGTATTGTATAGAATGATGGACCTGAATACCATATGAAGCTTGTCAGGTCTGTTGTGCCTGGTGTCATTTTACCTCTTTTACCTATAGCAAAACTGGAAGTTTATAAGACTGATAGATGATCCTGAAATAATATGTAGTCCTCATAATTCACAATACTCTGACTGTGCTTTACATAGAGATCTTTTAGGCTAATTTAGATTGCTGTTAATATTATGCTACTGAAGACTTTGTCACAAAAGCACAAAGTTAACTTCCTGAATTTCATTCCATAAAGTATTCCTTATCTTGAGATGTATGCAAGCATTTGGAGCAAACAGTTTATATTTTAAAAGTAGATGACAGTATGATATTCACTAGATTGATTACTATACCAGCATTAACTTACTTAAACAGAATATTGGATCATCAAAGATTGTCTGGGCTTCTTCTGTTAATAACACAGTTATAATGAGCCATTGAGATTTTAGATTAGAAATGGGTCTGTGCAAGTTAGTACTGGCAGTAGCATTTGTAGCAGCTGAATACAGTAAATTTCATGATCTAGAGGCTGGGAAAATAAATGTAAGCTGTGTGTGCAGAAGACATCAGAAATAGATGTCATTCATGTTTGTCTCTTATAGAGTCTTTCATTTTAGCCTGTGCCCAGTAACTGCAGTTTATTTTTGCTGTCCACATTTTTCACTGAATATGACAACAAAGTACCAGTGAGGAAGTGCTCCTTTAGCTCGATACGTTGGCCATTGTCAGAGTATGGCCCAGTGCCAGAAGCAGGCAAAACTCCAAGCGCTGGACCTTACATGTTGACTGAGGACAAAAATAAAATGAGGAGGGGAAAAAAAATGTCTTCATGTCGTGAAATGTTTCTGGTAGTTTAAAAAGTTGTGGAATCAGAAAACTGGACCTTTTTGGTGCTGAAATATTTTAAGTGTCTAGTTTTTTCATTATAGCTTAAAAAACATAAAATGCGTTTGCTGTAAATGTTTGGGGGTTTTGTTTTGGTCTTTTGCAAGATGTCTCACTTGTCACTATAGATAAAAGTGTATAAGGTGTTTCATATTTCACTGTATTGTGGTTCTTGGCTGGTTGTACCATTGTAGTTGTATTATTGACCTCAGAGGGTTTTTCAGAATAGGTCAGCTCTTGTTCTGTCACAGAATCTACTGATTCTGGTATTGGTGAGCTAAGAGTAAAGTGATAACTGCTTTAGTTCAGTGAAACTGCAGAAATACTTACAGACACTATGATTTAATTAGTCATCCTTTCATGATTTTGTTCTTAATATCTTCTGCCCACAAACCAAGGGAAGCAAAGCTGTATAAAAGTGTACTTCATGATCAAAACATATTACATTTGAATTCTGGGAGAAAAAAATCCCTTCATTCTCACTAAATTTGTTAGTACAGCTTTTCCAGAACAAGATGATTTGTTTGCAGCATCTAGTGACTAAAACCACATAAAACATGCTAGTGTCAGGAGCACCTTAAGCTCCATATGCTGAAAGCCAAAAGTAATTTTTTAAAATCAGCATTTTCTGTAATTTATTGGAAGATTTTGGTAGTAAGATCTGTCAACTGGAACAGCTCATTCTGCACAGCTGATGGTTTTTATGGGTTATGATCTTAATATGAATCATAGTCTCCAATCAACTGTATTTCTGATGACAGTTCTTTTATTTTTAAACATTTTATTTTTATAATGCAATAGTAAAGGAAAGGACCCCCACATCTACTGATAAATCTTAAGATATTCATCTCAATTTCTGTGAATTCTCCTCAAATTTGGTAGAACTATTGATTTGCTATTCAGATGTGACTAGAGATAGGGGGATTTTCTTTAATTTTCTTTAAAACATTAAGAAAAATAAGGTAAAACCAGCAGCTTTTGAAAGCCTTTTTGCATCTGGTGGGAAAGTTCGTAGACACGTTATGTTGCGTGACTTGGTTCAGATTTACTGCCTTGTTAGGGCTTGTAATTTGTACTATTGCTTTACATTTGCATTTTATGTATTGCATAGGAAGAATGGAATTCAATAGCCATAAAAATAATTGCAGGTTATTACATAATGATGGTGCTTGTTTTATCTGTCATGGTCCGCCCATAGTATGTAGAACAAGCAATGTACAGTGGTCTTAAACTTGCACATAAAAAAATAGGACGTTCAGCTGTTTTTCTTCCATGTTACCAAAAGAATGCACAGTGTTTTGTCCACCAATTGCTAGCTAGCTAATAATGTGCCATGTTCCTATAAAGCTTTTAATTTCTATAGTAACTTCTGTTTAGGAAGGTAGTTGCTTGTTTACAGAAGGTGTATGTAACTATTTTCTGTTTTAGGAGACTTTCAATGGAGAAGGCTAAAGGAAAGTCTGCCTCGTCCAGCAGCATCTCAGTGAGACAGTCAAAGAACAACAAATAAAACTTAGACCTTTTGACTCTCTATTTCTGTTTTAACAGTTTAGGTGTTCATGCTAGAACTTGTATGTCTTTCATGTGCTGGGACCTGTAATCTTTGCAAACAGCACATCCATGGGAGAGAAGGGGCAGTGGGGAGGAGCATTAATTTGGCTTCATTGGGAGCAATTAGGTGCACTCCTTAGGCCTTAGCAGGTTACCAGTACATCAGAATTTGGGCAAAAAGATGTCCATGAATTAAATGTTGGTTTTGAGTTGCGTAATGAACTGTCTGGAGTGCACATATAACACTTAAATACACCCATATAATACCATTAGGAAGTCTTTCTGGTGAAGGAAAATAGAGAAATAGAGTTAAACTGATAATGCTGTTCCATCTCTTGCCATATTTTGTCATTTTAATCATTTGCTTTTGGAGTTATCTTATAAACTACTGAAATATATATGCTTTTAATACATTGGAATGTGTTTAAATATTTGGAGACATCAGATATTCTGTTTTACTATGACATCATTTCTGGTGTAGAAAAATGTTAGACAAATATGACTGATGTCTTGACTAAAACTGATGACTGACTGATGGTATGTAAATAATCAGCAATTCATTTGCAAAACCCTGAGGACAATGTGTTGGTTAACAAAGAATAAACACGCTCATTCCAAATTATTATTCTCATTGTTTAGCATTTATAATGTGTGTCCTAGATAAAATCATTAATTCTATCTCATTTCACCTAGACTCATTACTTTTTTAAAGTAATAAATCTTACTTAATTCTCATTTTACTATTGTTAAGTGATTAGATAAGCTCTTGAAATGTAGGTCAAATTATACCCAGGTTCCCATTTTGACATACATGTAGATATTGTTGCTTTTTCTCCCAACGTAGATTAGATGAAATTATTATCTCACAAGTTCTAATTTAATATATTGTTCACAGGAGTTGTGACATGTGATAAAAACGATCTATTTTTCAGACAGGACTTGAAACACGAGCTAGGTATATGCAAACTCAGGGTGGAATCCTGAGCTTTGAGTAGAGAGCTTGTCCAAGGCTTTAACCAGAGCAGTGTTCTTCCTCTCCCCTCTCTTTCTATAACCTTCACAACTCATCACAGTTAAAATCACCAGTCATTTGAGTCCAGTTCATTTTGGCACACTTTTCTTCAAGGAAAAACAAGCCACGCCTGTCAACAGGAAGAGTTGTGTGACTTCAGAGTTGCTGGAGATTTTTCTCCTAGGCCATTTTTCCACTATTATGGGTTCTACTGGTGTGCCACTATAACATTCTTTACTATTCTTGAGTGTCTTAAGGTGGTTTTGGATGCCTCTTCACATTTGGACAATAACTGTATCTCTGAAGGTACTCAGAACTTCAATTATACCTTCTTTCTAAAATCCACAAAATTGAGCTGTGCTCTGCATGAGAGGAAAGCACTGTAACTGTTTCACTTATTAAAAAAAAAATATTGAAAAGTAAATAAATGGCAGAGCAGAGACCAGAGTACATGCAATCTGACTTGCAGTCTGTATGAGAAATATTTAAACTAAAATACAATTTTAATTTTATATTCTTAAGGCTGTGTTTCATCTTTGTTTACAAATGGAACGCTTACCTTTATAGGTAGAATGTAGTTCTTTGTGTATCCATTTCATTTTATGCATATCATTTATTTTGACAATGTCAATAAAAGGCTGTTAAAATGGCAGTAATTTCTGGGCTTTGTTCTTGTGTAATTAACCTTGACTGCACTAAAGCTACTGAATAGAAGAGCAGTTTCTCTTGTATTAATATTCTTTTTTACATGGCGACTCAAACTCACTTTTCAAGTTTTGTTTTTTTTAATATAAAATCAGAAATTGTTGAAACTGTATTTCAAGATGTGTAAATTACAGGTAGATATTACTTGTTTGGTAGAAATAGAAGACTGAGGTGTTAATAATACAGTACTTTAGGACTGAGTGCTTTATGAGCTCTCTTAAAACAAAAGAAATGTTGGAATGAAATTACCAGAGATACTCTCTTGATGCAATAGCAAATGTTTCATAAGAAGCTGTGAAACTGAATTTGTGGTAAACAAGACTGGCATTTTACGACTGTGTTCTTGCAGGATCAGTTTTACTATATGGCAGCAACTTAACAGCTAAAATATTCTCTTTGTTTCTTTTTTGTTGTTGTTGTTTTTGTTTACCACATGTTGCCAGTTCCTTCTGAAAAGATGTGTGATCAAACTGCTGGCCCGTTTAGAGGCCTTCAGGCAATGATGGTATCACATTTAGGAGACTATACCTATTTAAGCAACTTGGAGGCATATATTATTTCTCTGACTCATGTGAGGCAGCATTGCAGTATGCAGAATTACTTTTCCTTGGCTTCTTTGTTTATGAATTTTGTGAATATAGCTGAATAAACTTATCCCTCCTGGAAAAATGGTGTAGCAAGTTATATGCCACTGATACAAAAATGTTATCACAGTTACAAGAAGGTGAGTAAGTGTGTATGAATAAGCATTATGTTAATATAGTCCTTCAATACTAAATATAAAAGAAGATATAACACAAAGAGATAACTTAATAGAAAAGAACTGAGAGTCATTGGAAGCCTATTAAGTTTCATAGGTTTGGAAGGATGCATTCCCAGGAAACTTGGAAAATTATAATAGTGGTCTTTATAAATGGGATTTGAAAAAAAAAAAATTTAATAATTTTGCAATGCTCTTCATCAGGACAGAAAGTGAGTGTGCTTAGCAGGACTTCTCTTTTAACGCAGCTTTTTGGCATATACAGGTGTAGGTTTTAAGTAAAATCACCACATTTGTGAGCAGTAGAAATAGTGAAGCTTCATTTCATACAGGTTTAATCCCCCATCTTCTTGAATCACTGCACTATGCTGTTACTGTTCTCCCATGTGTCCTGTGTAGCGATTTATCAAGTGGAAAGATGAGAAGTGTTTTCACTGTTTGGTCCCTGTATTGCTGCCTTTCATAGCAAAACGAATTCACCTGTCGCAGTATTTGGTGGAATAACCAGTTGTGTCTCTCCTCTACCTGACTGCTAAACTTCATAGAGCTTCTATGAACTTAATTATCTTTTGAGACTAAAAACAGGTCAGAGAAAGGAGCAAAGAGAGTGGGGAGGCATCTGAGAAGAGTGGTTACACATGCACTGAATCTGAAACTAAATTAAAAGGGAGAAAAATTATTATAGTATGTCCACACTAGAATGACAAACTTCATGACATTCAAAATTTTTTCATCATCCAAAAAGTTTTAGAACAACTTGGGTCAAGTGGGATGAATGCAGAAGTAGAGTATTTACACTTGCTTAGCACCAAGGCGTTCAGTTGAATTTGTTTGTAAACTCCTTCCTGCAGTTTAATCATCTATCAGTGTTGTTTAAATCAATCTTTAGTCAAGTGATCCATTTGGGAACATTTGTGGTTTATCACGGTGCAGCTGATTTTCTTCTTCCTCCAGGGAGTTGATCATCACTGTTACTGGGAAGGAAATCTCCCCTTTAATGTAAGCTAAAAGAATCAATAGTAAGTTTTCAATATGAAGACTGTTAACTGCTCATTTAATATGCAAAAGCTATTTTGGGGTTGTACAGAAAAAAAACAAGAGTCTGAATTTATAGAGAAAGATGAATAATCTCTGCATTACCATATTAAGGCAATTTCAGAATCTACTTTCACTTAAGATATTTACAGCTGTACAGAACATTAGTGTTTTTTGAATCACAGAGAAAGACTGGAAACAAGTCTTATCTCTTCATCTTTGTGTTCTAAGTTTGTATTCTTTGAAAAATACAATGAAAAAGATTCTTCTAGAGATTAATATTTTGGAAGCTTACTGCATGTAAACTTTTGAAAACACTAGTTTGAAACTTTTACAGTATTGTCTCCAGATATTTATTTGTTTCTCCTGTGCATGAGGGTTCAGATCTTTGCAAAACTGTTACACAGAAAACAAAGTATTTGGAAATGCTCAATTTATCACTTCATGTAAATGATTAGTTCAGGACTGTTTCCTTTTTTAATTTTTTTTTGTTTTTAAATGCATCCATTAATTGCAATCCAGCTTCTAACATGCTGAAAGCAAGACAGTTATGGAGCCAAGCATTTTTAATGCTGATTGAGAAGGAAATATTCAAAAATTGACAAAAGTACGTTGACAGTGTCCTGTTAAGTAACCATCTGCAAATACATTAATTCCATTATTTTAATGGACTCCTTTCTCGATTAATCAATGACCTTATTCTCTTAAGTGTATCTGTCAGGACATGTCTTCCTAACAAATCTGTTCAGCCTGGAGCATGTAAAGCATCATCCTCATCTTCAAACTGTGTTAAGTCACGAAAGTGTTGTGGTAATGTGGGCATTGCTTGTCCAAGAACATTAAGAACCTTGGTTGGGATCTTTTTTAACCATAAAAGGATGTCTGTTATGCTTTCCTGTTTGGTATAAGTTGGAAGGGAGTGAAAAAAAATACAGAAGGAATTTTTATTGCAGA
The DNA here is from genome assembly GCA_013398275.1 of Promerops cafer. Taxonomy (NCBI): domain Eukaryota; kingdom Metazoa; phylum Chordata; class Aves; order Passeriformes; family Nectariniidae; genus Promerops; species Promerops cafer. Next base: position 312,917 of record VZSE01015288.1, read on the forward strand.
GAAGTATTTCCCTCCAAATAGCACATAAAGGAATACCGTGTCTGAAAAAAAGATTTTGTTGGCAGGGGAAGAAGTAGTCTGATAAACGTTGCTGATAAATGTTTTAGCTTTAAATTACTATTGGATATAAAACTCAAATTTTTCTACCATCAGAAACATAAAAAGATAATTTTTAGACAGCTACTTATTTTTCTTCTGTTTGTATAAATCCTTTTCTGGATACTAGGCCTGATTTCTTTTATTATCTTTTTTCCCACCATAGTTAGAGACTGTTATCAATTGCATTTGTTTAGAAGCTTGCCTGTAAAATGAAGAAAAAGTAAAAGAACTTGATTATATGTGTGTTCCAGGAATTTGCATATGAAGATAAGAGAGTATTTCAGTGCAGTTCTAACCTGGTTGTGTACAAACATAATTGTTAGCAAAATGTTTATTTATTGTTTTTCAGTATGTTTTGTATTTCTTTTGAGAATTATGACAAATTACTGAGTGTTGATATCTATGGTGGGAAAATGATACATTTTAATTTAAGATTGTAAAATCATAAAATAAGTTCAAAAGTGAATAGACACTATTTTTCAATTTGCATTCCATTTTTAACAGTGTATTTCCTTTTCAAGTTTAGCAGTAATACCAGGATTCTCAAACTCACCTGTAAGTGACCAAAACTGTTGAGCACAAAAAGGACAGTATGTGCCTTTTGCATCCCTGTGTGTCCATGGGTGGTGCACAGATTGGTATATTACAAGTATATATTTTGATATATTACAAAGTATCTTTAAAGCCTCAAAACAAGCATCAGTGTCTTCTCTTTCCTTGTGTCACTGTGAGATTATCAATATGAAAGATCAGGTAGAGCAATTTTTATATTTTTTGTTTCCACTGAGGTTCTTAAAGAGATTCCTTTCGATGCTGAGAAGGCAGGTCACATAATTTCTTGGGTTTTGATATATAAAACAAGGGGCAAATATTTAAAATATATTAGTGACATACAGTTCCAAATTGATACAATGTTTTGATTCTTGTTGCAGTCTTAAATTTCTTTCTACAACAGATTATCGGTTGCACAGCTATTCAGTGGTTTGGAAGCATTTACATACTGAAAAGCAGGTAGATAACTTTTCAATAAATGAACTTATGCTTAATGTGTGCTTGTAATTTCAGAGCAGTAAAAGGATTAATTTTTTTCTTGGTTGGTTTTTTTATTGTTTTCTGTAAAGGACTAGAGCAATGAGAGTAGAGTTCACTTCTTTCTATTGTATTCTTCCTACAGTGTGTTTTATTGAAAGTTAGATATGGTGCAAATACAAGATGTGAAACATAGATTTCAATCAATAAAGCCTACAAAGTTTTTATTGTTTCTAGGTAATTATTATTTTATTATTTATAGAAAATTACACTATATTTTTTATAGATAATTACATTATGGAATGCAAATTGCCATATTACTTTTTGGAAGGACAGTGTGGCTTTGCTAAATCTAGATTCTCAGTTTTTCTTGCACAAATAGTAAAAAAAAAATAGTAGTACAGTTACACAGAGTAACTGATTATTCAGTAATGAGAAAAAGTCACTTGCATTTGGAAGCAAATCACTGATGTACCCAACTGTCATAAAAAGGAGTTGTTTTTTAGCTTTAAACCAGAGTTTTGGCTGTAGTGAAGAGTACATACATACCTCATGGTTGGTGGGTTTTCTTCCCTGTTTTTCAAAGAAATTTTCGTTATATTTCATGTTATGGGAAAGGACTAGCTGGTAGTTTCACTTCCCTGTGTTTGTGTTAGAAAAAAAGCCGAGGTTTATGATGCTGGAAAGTGATCAAGGCAAGAAGTGTTATGTCTCCTGTTATGAAACCAGTTGCGTGCAATTTTTAAAAAAAAAATATTTTGGATACCTTTATAGAAAGGCTGGTCTAATTGGCCCAATTGGTGCAGTTCAGGCCAGTCAAGAGACAACTGTGTTTTTTAATCCATGAGGTGGACTCTGCCCTCATTGAAGTCAACAGGATCATGATCACAGAACTATATTCATAAACACAGATTTTCAAACCATCTGAAATGTAAAGGGTAATTATATGACATTATATATAAAGGCCTCTTTGTGTTATGTGCTTGTTCTGTGTTTCTGAGGGATAAATATATACAAGAATTGTAGGTGTGTCAAAGCAGCAAAACTGGTTCAGACAGGTAAAAGCATTTGAAGTGGTGTCTTTTGCACCATTAATAGTTTTAAGTTTGTCTCAGTATTTCTGCATCAATATTCTGAATCCTGGTTTTAGAGATTTATTATTCCTATAAAAGCATCAGGCTGAAATTTGGCTCATCAAACAAATTACTCTTTCATTCTTTTTCTATTAAAAGAATTTTATGTTGCCAGTGATAGCTGTCTGATACTGGAAATGCTTCTGCAACTTGAAATTTTTTTTGTTTTCACAAGGCAGTTGGTGTTAGTTAAAGGAATTGAGATTAATAGGTTTCCTTTCTGCAGCATTGATGGGGAACTTCGCAGTCAGAATCTAAAGGTTTTGAAATACTGACTTAAGCCCTGTAACATCACTGGTAAGGTGTATTAATCTCCACATTTTAAAATTGGGAAATTGGTATATGAAGTTTTGCTAGAGTAAGGTACTGACAGACCAGAAATAGATTCCAGTAGCTGTGAATTTTAAGCCATGGAGTATCAAATACAATAATTACTTCATCTGCTAATTTAGCTGTGGCTGTCAACCTAAATTTAGTATGATATTTATTAATAGGTGAGTACAAGCTATTCTATGTGCTAACCTTTGTCCATTTGAGTATTTGTTTATCATGGTTGAACTTTATGCAATTTAAGGAGCTGTCATTCAGTAGATGTTTTTAAGTCTTCAAATAATGTCCTTTGATACAGCAGCGTTGGAGGTAGAGAGGAAATGAGCAATTTTATTAATTTCAAACAAACTGAAGAGGTTTTTAATTACTTTTTTAAACATTTTTGCTTTAGTCATAGTTTAGCTTTTAAATACTGTTTTAGTCCTTTTTAAGTAATAGTTCCGATTGCTACTGTTAGCTTAAAGTGCATGTATGTGTAAATTCAAGACTAGAGATATTTTGAATGATAAGTACCTTCCAAATGCTTTTGTGCTGCTTTATTTAAATTATTTCATGTCAGTTCAATATGTCAAAATGAAGTAGAAGACAGTGGAAATTATATTCAAGTCTATCCATGTGAGCAGCGGTATCAAATTAATATAGCATGAAGTAAGCTTTCAGTGGTGAGACTTAGGTGTCATTCTCTTCCTGCTGACATTGACAAGTGAGCATTCAGGTCTTTAGGTGTAAATGACAGCTCAAGCTGTTGTGCTGTCAGGTTGATAAACCAAAATGGAGTTCAGGGATGGCCTCATGGCTGCTCTGGCTACCCTATGAAGAATCCAGCACTTTGTGAAAGAAACTAATTTACGAAATTTTATTATGATACCCACTATTCATTACACAATCACTGCTATTCCCAGTGCTGAGGTGGCTGTTACCAGTGTCAGGATTGCTCGTGGCTTCAGCATCAGTTCAGACAAGAAGGCAAAACCTGACATTACCATCTCTGTATTAACCGAATATTCTCAACACAGAGCTCAAACCCTAGCACCACAAGTCTGATTGATTAGTGCCACAGTATTTCATGCTCTTCTGAAGACAGTGGCTTTCATCTTTTTTCTTGCCTGCTCTGAACTGTGCTGGAACCTGCTAGGCCCCCAGTATGCCAATGGGAACAAAACCTTCCTTATATGGAATTTATTTTATTGATAAGGTTTGTTTATTTAATTTAGTGAAAAGCATAATAATTAACGTATCTTGACTTCAAGAAGCAGTATTGGAAGGTATTTTAGTCATACCTGGAGTATTCTTTGCAAAGTCCTTGGAATTTCTATATGCCTGTAGAAGATGTATGTTGTCTAAGAGCTGTTTGTTTTCTGATTATAGACTCAGTGCTGTCTTTCAGACAGAGCAACACTGTAGGTCCCAAAGCAGATCAGTCTTACCCATGCCTGACTTATTGTTGGTAGTAGTGTCCGAAGTTTGTCACCTTTCTTTCTGAGTTTTAATAATTAATGAAGGTAACTCAGTATCAGAGCTGGGTACCCTCAAGACGACATTTCATTACTTTTTCAGGTGCTGAAATGTGGAAGATACTTAAGTTCCCTTGTGTAAATAAAAGAAAAAAGCTAGGCCTTGATAAAATATGAAGATAGAAGTTTTTCACTGATTCAAAATACATAAAGTGACATAATTTATAATAAAGTAAAATTGAAGATCAGTATTTATTTTATTTGTGATATCCACTAACAAGAGTTTTCTCAAAGTTGGCAAATATCTACTAAACTTCTTTGTTAGAATAGTACTGCACATCATTTGTGGTGAGTACTAGAACGTCCTAAGTTTATTTAATTAAAATTAACTTTAACTGGGAATTAATGCAAAGATATATATTCACCAACTGCCTGAGGCTCATAAAAAGATAGTCTAGTGAGCAGACACCAGGTAACGACAACATTGCTTAAGGTTACTCTGGTTACTGCAGCTAGGTTTGTGCCAGTACTTGTTTAAAGCTCAAGATTTTGATTCCATTACCTAAGGTTCCTGCGGAATTACAGCCAAGAAAAGGGATTTCCTATTGGACTTGGCATTAACAATAATTTCTTTATGTTAAAGAACAGTGTTTAAGTCACTGGGAATTTACACATTTTGCTAAGAACAAAACTTTTTTTAGCTGACAAAGTTGAACACAAGCATCACAAAATATATGAAAAATAGCTGATATATTTAAATGTTGAAAAATTTTTGAGGAGTCAGTGCATTATGTGGCTTGTCTACAATGTCATCACAGTTAAGTTGCGGTTCCATTCATTGTTCTGGATAATGCATTTTGCCTTTGAAAATATGATAGAAGAGTGGCATCACTTCATATTTCATATGAAATTGGTGGAAAAATCATGGACTATAACTAGAAATTGACTTCTGTACTATGAAGACTCAGCAGAATAATTCCTCTTATTTTGCCTATTTCAAAATCTAATCTGATAGAGTATCGCTCATCTTCAACGGAAACACGTTTCTACGTTTTTGGCAATTAGTTCACCAGCAGTTTGTGTGTGATCAAGTTACCAGGTCACAAGATTTGGGGCTTTACAGAAAGGTCTCTTCATATAATCATAGTGAAACAAATTTGAATTATGAGACACTTTGAATTATGTTATATTATTATATTATATATATATTATTATATATAGAAACACTTGGAATTATGTTGATCATGTAATGAACAGTGCACCAAAGTGTTTTATATGAACTGAGACAAGGGGACAATTGTTGACTCTATGAGATATTGTAAAAGGTGCACCTTTGCTACAGTCTGGTAGTGAGTGGCTCTTCACCAACGTAAGTAGGTAGAAAATAAAGTTTTCAATAGAGTTATCTTAATTTTCTTCAAGAAGCAGTAAGATAAGACCTTATCTGCTTTGTTCAAGGAGTACGTTATAGACTGATGAGCGCTAGAAGTGTCTATGCCTGCTCTGCATTTTTCCTTCACCTAATAGGCATCCAGCTTTTCTGTTTTCAAAGGCAATTTCAATCAAGAGTAATCTAAATTATTATACTCCTCACATGAGGAGTTTTTATAGAAAATTTTTTAACTTATATAGCTCATACTTACCCCCTGTTCTGTTTGTCATCTCCCTGTTAATCAAGGCAACGTTTTATCTTAAATTGTTTTCTCAGAAAGTGAATGGATGACTTTTTCTGAGGAGCTGTACAAACAATGGTCATTTCACCATCAATCTTGAGCCTCCACTTTCCAGGTTTATTGAACCTTATGTACAGCATATAATGGACTTGCTGCAAATATCCATCATAGCCATCTTGTACATCTATCTACCTGTAGAACAACAGCAATTTCCGTTTTTCATTTATAAGAATGGCTTTTCAATTGGAAATGATAACCTCTAGAAGGAATGAAGTACTGCTGATATCCTTTGAACACATTTCCATGAAGGCATTCTTTATACACTTTTATGTCAAGGGTTTCCCTACCGTATTTCAGATAAACCAAGTTGTTCATTTAGCTGGAGTTTTAGCTCAGTTTCCCGAAGAAATGTGGCATCAGTGTCAGAGTGTGTCTGTTCTATTCTCCCCATTTTTAAATAACTGTACCTCACTTATCAGTGTGTTCCACAGTGAAACTGGCTGCAGCAAAGAATGCCCTTCAGTTAGTTCCTTTTCTTGTTCTAAGGTAATTTGTTGTGAGAGCTGTAAAAAATGAGTCAATTACAATACAAAGCAAACAAACATTAGGAAAAACACTGGGATGTTTAATTTTGTCTCTGGACTTTCCTGGTATCTTTATACATCTGCCTTCCAGATAGTAAAGTCTTACGAAAGGGACTGCTCTTCTTTTAACAATAGAGCTTCAAACATGTGGTTGCCACAAAACCAGTTATTATAGTGCAACTAATAATTATAGTAATCTTGTGAAGATTAAAGTTTTCATGTAAAGCATCTTCAATTTCATAGATACAAAAATACCTGCAGAGAGTATTTCTTAATGTGGGAACACTCTATGCTTGATTAATGCAGTGGGGTTTAAGCTCCTCTGAGAATGAAGAAAATAAAAGTTTTGGGGGAAGAAAAGAGATAGAAATCTGTGTTTACTAATCCTAGTGGAAAAGTATGTATTTTCTATATTTATTAAAAGCAAACAACCACTTGTCATAAGCACATCTGTTTGGACACAGCCTTAAGACAAACTAGTGTCAACTAAGTGCAGTTGTTCTGACTGAAAACCAAGACAGATGTGCTTAAGTAGCCAGTTTGTATTTCAGGCTGAAGGAGCTCAAGCAGTTGAAGCATCTGTTTCCATATGCCATGGAAATAAAATAAAGAAATGTATTCTAAAAAGGACCACCCAAACCAAACAAAAACTTTTAAGAAGCCTTTCAGTTAGTTAAGGATATTGAGGAATCAAATGTGAAGGAAGACAAAAGGGAATGGCATAATTTTTTAGGGAGGAGAAGGAAAATATTGAAAGTTTCTTTTCATGTATATATAAATATTGCCCTTGATAACATTGGGAGAGTGTTAAAGCCCAGATGCAAAGCACTTTCAGAAGCATACCTACTGGCAGTCTGTGAAGGCTCTAGAAGTTTTCATCTTGATTGTCACAGACTGCAGGGGCTAAAAAGCTGTGTGGAGCCAGAGGAACAGTTATTTCCAAAGAATATTTACAATTTCTGTTTAACACTACTCAAGGAGTCTGGGGACCAATCAAAAGCCATGAAGCTTGGTGTAGACAGAGCTGTCTGGAAATTGCTGTGGGGCCAAGTATAAATCAAAGGAGTAGCTTTTGTTGCAGACCAAACAGTTAACAATGCTGCATGGAGAGAGAGAAGCCTTGACTTCATAGTTAAGGGGAAGTTTGTGCTCATGATGTGAGTAGCTGTCTGGGCTGAAAGGTCAAAACTCGGCAAGACTGTAGTGTGAATCCCAAATGAAGCAGCAAAAGAGTGAGAGAATGGAAGGATCTTCACTTCTGTTTCATTTGAGCTAATTACTGCAGTGCCCATCTGGTAACTAGAGCGTAACTTCTTTGAAAATAAGTGTATACATACATATGGGTAGATGCACCTGTATATGCCATGGCTGTGTCTAAAGAGTTTTATCATTGCAATGATAGCATCGTGCAAAGGAAGGTGAACATAAATAAATTGTTATATCTTCTCTCAAAATGCTGTCTTTGAGCATACTCAGCTGTAGGACACTTTACCATGGGTTGCAGTCAGTGTTACTTCTTGAATTGTTTGAAATCAATAGAAGCAAAATACTGTAAACATTATTGTGGCAAACAGATACACATTTGAAAGAAGTACCCAGCAGAACTAAAAATGAGGGTCTATTCCCAATGTAACTCTGTGAAGCTTTATGTAGATTGTAGAATGAAACTGGTGTGAGTTGGGCTTGCATTTCTGGATAGATTGATTTGTTTTCCAGGATTTACTGTTTTCAGTGATGCTAAAATTACAGTGACATTTATTGGGTTTAAAGCATAGGTAAGTATTGAATGTAACCATAAGTTTAGTACAATTTTTGAAGCAAATAATGAGATCATTTGTCCTTGCTTTTACAAATATAAATGAAAATGCAGATAGATTTATTTGAAGAAGTCAAGTCTACTAAAATTTTCACTTAAACATGAGTTGTTACATTGCTAATGAACTGCACATAGCAGAAACATATGGCTATAGCTTTGCTAGCATAATTTTTAGATTCTTCCCATGGCTACATAGGCTGCAGGAGTGGGAAGTTAATATAAAGGAAGGTCCATTCTCTGCATAGCTATAAAATAAAACTGAGGTGGTGTTGAATTTCAGTATTGATGACTAGCAATTATTTTCATTGTGAAGACAAAAAAAATATTTAAATGCTCAATGGATAGCTCCTAATTATTTTTGTTTGTTGAAATACACAGTGTATTTCTATTACTACAGTCCGGTTCTGAGTCTTGATGTTCCTAAATTTACAAGATCTTACATTAGAACTGGTTCTGTGTGATATTGAACTGATTCTATATAGATGTCTGTATGTAGAACTGGGTTCCCTATGTGATGTTGTTTGATTGTATGCTGTTTCAGTTGTGACTCTAACAGGAGAATGACTTGTAGATCTGAAAAGGAACATGCTGCAACCAGTTAGTGGTTTTGTTTAATGTATTCAGTCTCAATTAGAGTGGACTTGCAGACTTTTCTCTGATGGCTAAAACTTGAACTATATTTGTAGTTAAAGCAGCATTTCTCAACATGTTTATTTGAAGCTAGAGGCAATATCTAGCTTCAAATAGTTTCCTGTGTTCCATAGTATATTTTCCTATTCCCAAGGATGTGAAAATTGATGTATTGGGTGGTTGTGAGGGCTGGGGCAGAATGTGTATGTAGATGGTTTTCTTCTGTGACTGTTGGAAGGTGCTGCATACAAAGTGAAAATGGTGGGCCGACATCTCATCTCTTCTTAATATTCAGAAAATAACAAGAAAGGATAAGCTTCTAGCGTTATGTCTGAACCCTAGAAGTAAAAGATGAGACACTTCATTTCTAGATAAATGCTGTAATGAAAAAAACAAGGAATCTTGCACATGAGATATCAAGATGGTAGAATTTTACATAGATTTGCAAAAATCAGGTTGCTGAGAGTGGAAACATTAATTAGAGAAATTGAACTGAATTTGGCAATTTCAGAGAGTTCCCAGAATGCATGTGACTTGAATCTTCCTTCTTGCTTGATCCTTAAAATGCTGTTGACTGCAATTTTGTCACTGATAAAACACAACTGTTTTCTAAGTGGCTTCTTAGTAGAAAAGACTCAATGGTTTCAGACTTACAGTTTAATAATATACATAGGAATTTAAATATGACTGTTTACATCATATGTTTAATCTGTTCTTTTTTACAATGACATCTTAAGTATTGGCTTCTCTGGTTTTTAGCTGGCCCTTATTCTGATTTTCACATGCTATTTTAAAAGAACGTCCAATTCTGCACTTTTCTTAAGCTTTTAAAAAAAATGCTTAATATTGTCTGAAAAAAAATATCATAGGGAGCCCCACTATAGGTGTACATGCAAGACAACTAAAAGACTATATTGTTTTGAAATTGTTCCCTGTACGGAAGCTGAGGTTCATGAAGAAGGGGGAAGTAGAGGAGTTACCATTGTCTGTGTGTCCCCATGAACTCTTAACTGTTCATAACTGCAAGGTGGAGCCAAATCAATAATCACCCAGCAAATCTCATCAGTTGTGAAGCTTGAACATCAAATTTGCACTATTTCAGAAAACTTGTGAAAATAATGTAGTCTTTAATTTAGCTTCAAAGAAAAAAAAAAATTAAAAGTAAAACAATCAAATGCTCTCTCCTATGTGACAGGGTAAGAAGCTTCCTGTTCAAACTTTTGTGTTGTGATCCAAGTTTTGCTTGTATGTAATCAGATCTGCCTCCCTGACAAAAAATGTACCACTCAGTTTTATGGTCAGAAAGCTGAATATCAGACCTAGAATAGAGGATATTCCTCTCTGTTAATTTGTGCATGCTGGGATGCTGTGCTGAAACAGTTGAGCTTATGCAGGTGACTTCAAGCCTTATGACAGCATTAGAAGTTGCATTTACAGAAAATTATCCCCTGAACTTTGGAACGGTGATATGAGAGAGAGTGTCAGGAAGGACTTTAAATGTTCAAGGGTGGTATCAATGTTAGTAGCCTTCGAACCCTAAACTTTTTGTTGAAAATACAGCTCCAGACACCATAAAAGAATTTAACTATACTTCTCCAAATTCTTCATCCTAAGTTGGTGACGGATGCACTGATGGAACAGATAAGAGAAAAGATCTGGTGATATTTTCTGAGTCAGTAATCAGGGAAATGTCAGTGATGGAGTCAGTCTTCCATCTGGAAATACATGATATATTGTTCTAGCAACTACCACTTTAATTCAGTGGGACCACATCTGAGCTGGACACTCGGTGTTTCAGGCACTGTCTTGGGCAAGGTAAACAACAACAGATGATTCAGCCTTCACCTGAGCTGTGTGCCGAGGTGCGGGAGTTACTGTCTCACACTGTAAGTTCCAAAGACCTCTCTTGACACAGCATGTCACCAAATGTGACTTTTTTATTATATATGGAAACTACCCCTGTGAATTTTTCTCACATGTGCCTGATTTACATACCAGTACAGATGTGAACTCTGAAATACCAGTGTCACAATCATTTTTTACAAATATAGCTTTTATCCCTCATTCCAGTGTCCTGCTTCTCACCTGTATCAGGATCCACCTTCACACAAATTCAGGAGAAAAGCTGTGTTTCTCTTCTTACTGCAAGGATTTTATTTTTATTACCGTTATTACTCTTTGTGACATCTGTATACATTTACACTCGTGTGCAGACCAAGTATGTTGTCTGTTGGAAAGCTGACTGTTTATAAATAGGGCTCAAGGGGGCAGGATGCTCTGACTTCCATATTCTTTGTCCAAAGCAGAGAATGCCCCACACAGACACACACTCCTATTTTTCAGATCCATTAGACATAAATGGAATAATGAGACAAGGGGATAGTAGAATTCTTTGGAAAAGAAATAAAAATATTATACCCTTGCAATGGGAATGCATAATAACAGCTTGTGAATCGAGGGGATAATAGAATTCTCTGGAAAAGAAATACAAATATATCCTTGAGATGGGAATGCAGAACAGCAGTTTGTGAATCAAAGGTCCTGTGAACTTTAATAAGTAACATTCCTGTTATTCTCAGAAAACAGCAATTGACAAAACAACTCATAGCAGTTAAGAGTTTTAATGTTGACTCTTCCTTTTAAAATAAAATGTTTCATATTTTTAAATCAGGTCAGCAGTGCTAAGCTGCAGTGGTGAAAGACCACTGAACAAGTTTAACTTTGCTTGTTTTTACCTTACACTTTGATTATTCACTTTTTCATCTGTGAAATCATGTTGGTACTTCCTGGTTCACTGAAGACATAGCTCAGGATATGGCTTTACTCTGGTGTTCTTGTTGTGACCCATGTAATCTATAGTATTTCTGATTTTGCAGAGATATTCACTGAACCAGGAACATGGAAGAATATGTGGAGAGCATGGGAAAAAGCTTTTATTAAAAAGTTGGATTGATTTAAAAAATAAATACTTATGCTGACTTGCAAACACAACACAGTTACAGAAATACTTAAAATTGATGTCTCTATCACAGTATTTTAACTTTTGCTCTCTTGTTTTTGGTGAGATCTATTAATTGTATCAATGAACTATTTCATTATTATTAAAACAATACTCTTGTTAGTGTCATGCTGTCATTCTGAGTCAGCTCTATACCTAGAGTCCTTATTTGTACAAATACATTACATATTTCCCAAATATAATTGTTACCTCTAAATCTTTCAGCCATGAGCCCTGTATACTAATCTGTTATGATTGTTTTGTCAATCTACACATATAAATATGCATGTATAGAAGAGCTGTACTTGGCAATTAGAAGGTTGGCCTAGCAAGAAAATTATTTTGTTTAGAATTGTATTAATGATTTCTTTGTCATGTGGTTAAGTACTTGGGTATTTATTAGGAGACTTTGTTTTACACTGGACACAAGATGACTGTTCTTTGGCCTCTGCAATGACATTGCTATTTTTAAAGAGCTGAGAAATCAGTAAAATGGGGGAAAGGAATGCAAATATTGCTTTCTAAATAAGTTACAATCCAGTCAACTGAAGAGATGGCTGGAGAGTTTTGAGTCTTGGTGAAATCCTAATGAAGGATTTGAATTCCAGGTTTTGTGTGTCCCCAAATCTTTATCAGGAAAACAAGTTTGAAAACAGGGCTTACATTAAAAAAAGTGTCACAGCTACAGGTTGAGGAAGTTGCTGTTTGTCAAGACGTGGCAGCGTTTGCTTGGTTTGAGTGAATGCAACTGCTGCTTGCTGTTTAAGAACAGTTAAAAACTAAGCTTTGCAGTCTCTGAACACTTTGTTCACCTCATTATCAGCTGGTGATGGCAGAGGCAGGTGCTCCTGTCAACCTCAAGGTGCTTTTCTTGAGGTTCTAGGAAAGACATGGTGGTATTGGAATCTCTTCCTTGCTTACAGAACTTCATCAGAATAATGGGGCAGGGGGTGTCTCTCAGAGTAGTTTACTTAATGGCAAAACTATAGTGTTTTATAATAACTTAATTACTTATGTGGTCTGCTTAGAAGTTAGGTTAGAAGGAAACAAAACAAAAATTAAGCAGCACTCCTGTGTAGTGTTTGATAAACTGATGTCCTAAATTTTCTAGGAAGGAAAACTGCTAAATGCACAGAAAAGCCAGGTCTGAGATTACTACCCAGCAATCTAGATTTCTAGTATTTCTTCCTATTTTGTATTTGTTTCTTTTTTTAAGTGTATTCATTTCCAGATGTATTCCAAATTCTGTAATTGCTGTTTTTTAATCTTATTTTAATATGAATGTGATACCTGATACTGGAGTAGATAGAGCAAATGTACTCATACTTAAATGTCATTGAATGAATTGAAATTTAAGATCATCAACATCTTACATATCAGTCTCTTCTAAAAATATTAAATATTCTCTACTGTAGTGTCATCAAAACATGCTTAACAAGTGAAGACCTAGATTCAGTCAATATGATAGAATGATCCTTGTTTGCAATGTAGTCTGTATCTCTTGTATGTGAAAATGAATGTGTGAAAACAGTTTAGATTGCTTGACATGCGTTACAAATATTAATTTTATACTGCACCCAATATTAATTTTATACTGTGCCACGCTTAGATTACGTATTTCAGATTTGAGTCTCAAACTTGCCAATACATGTTTTTGACCATTGAAGAAATCTGCCTTGTTTTCTGAGATTGTTTTTCAGACCTAAGCTAACAGTATTGTTGTGCTCAAAGTGTCATCACAACTTTTTCTGCTGTCAAACTAAACTAATTTTTATCATCTGAAATTTCATTAATCTTGAAGGTTTTGAATCTAGTATGTATTTCCATGGACAAGAATGTTACTCTTTCTTTTCTTCTCTTAACCGTTTGTAGTTTCTTACACTTTTCCTAACAGCATTCTTTACCTAACTCTTAACAGTCAATCATATTGTGAAAGTACCATGACCATAACAAAAGAAAGGAATATAGACAAAACAGATTCATATATAAATGTTGAATAAGAAGACCCTGAACAATGACAATGAAAAGACCCCCTGGGATATCACACTGTTTGTGTAACATCCGTTGTTTTGGTGTTCAGCTATTGATGCCCAGTGGTATACTTGGAGGTCTTGCTGATAGTTTGAATGCTCAGTAGATATTTGCTTTATTTTGGTTAATGAAGAAAACCCAGTATGTTGCCCTAGAAGCTTGCGTTTCAGATTTTACAAAGTTGTTCCCAGCCTACAATTTCCATGTAATTTTTAAAATCAGAACGACACTGAGGTCAAACGTACTTTGTCCAGGGTGTATGCTGCTGGTTACCTTGGGAGAGGGACTGTGTGTGGAATGCTTTGATGCCATGAACAGTGCACTCAAGGTAACAGCCCTTGTTTTCATTAAAGTTCCTATTTAAAGAATCAACACTCCTTGATCAGACCTGGTGGGTTTCCTGGAAGACAGGAGAAAGAATTTCCTGGAGTGATTAAATATTCTCCCTAGAGTGAAGCAGATTTCTCGGTCTCATTTGCCACTCCACATTCCTTAGCCTGCTTTCACCTAGTGTGTTTTGTTATTAAAAAAAAAAAAAAGTAGATAAAGGAAAAGATAGGGAGAACTTGCAGCTGCTACTATCAAAGCTAGTGAAACTGTTACACAGTAAGGGTACAAGTTACTTGTGCTTTATTTTCATTTCATTGCACACTGCCATTTGGTGGGAAAAAGCCAGACATTGCTAACTCTTGTGAAGCAGGAGGCCTGTTAATACTAATGAAACGAACAGTGTTGTGTATTCTCTGGTGTAATTCACATTTCAGCTTCAAAATCAAATTCTTTTCTGATCAGTTGTTAATAAGTATGTTGCAGGTATGTATCATGCAGAATTTCATTAATTAAACTTGACCCTAAGAAATTAAATTTCTGAATGCATGTTATTCTCATGCATTTCTCTTATGGAGACCTTTCTTTTTTCAGAAAGGATCCTGAAATATAAATTTCACACTCAACTTCAGTGAAGCTGACTGACTTGGTAGGGCTGAGAGGTACCACAGGCAAGTAGGTGTCTGCTGAAAGACCCACTTGGTATAAGCTGGCTGGAGATGCTAAGATCAAGGTCTCCTCACTCCATTCTGTTCTTATTCATATTCTGCCTTTCTATTCCACCTTCCCCAACAACCTCCATCACATCATGTAAGTTTATCCTTTGTTTATTTTAAGCAATCCCTTCTCCATTTGTTCGAGTTTTCTGTTCCTTCAATTAGTCATACCACAAAACCAATTATTGAAGAGTTGTGAAGCCTCCAGCAAGAGGTAGGAGCAATCAGCTGGGACTGGGAACCTCCCTCCTGAAGCAGATTTGGCCTCACCATATTGTTGGCAGGCATCTCCAATATCAATCTGTGAGGCATCTCATTTCTCAAAGGAACATCCAATAGGTTTAACAGTTTGTGTTCTCTTTCTTCCCTCACTTTTAACCCCACACCAGTTGCTGTGTATATTCATAGCACAAACTTAACAGCCTTACCAGAAGTTCAGCTCCCTTATTTCCTGCTGTCCCCAGGGTCAGAAGCTGCTTGTCCTCCACAAAGCATGCCAATACTCTTCCTGCACATGCTTTCCCATCCTTTCTACCAAATTCGAAGCTTCTTTTCTTCTAATTTTTGTTAGAGTTAATCACACTAAACCAGGCTCTCAATGCCACATGTTTGATCTGTGCATCACTCCATTTCACACTCTCCTCCCAGTCTCATGCCCCTGCCGTCCCAAGTCTTTTATGGAAAGACAGGTCCTGCTACTGCCCGGGACAAGACTGAAGTCACTTACCACTTTAAGCGTTACTGTTTGAGGCAGGGAATTGCACTTGTGTAACAAATACAGAAATACCTCCTCTCAAAAGTATACTTTAATCAGAGGCTACAAGGCAATTCTTTTTTTTTTTATAATGAAGAAGAGGTAATAACTGATTTTCCATACTCTGCATCTTTAAGGAAAAGGAACTCTAATGTACAACTTGGTAGGACTCCAGGCACAAGAGGAAATGGGTTATAGCAGTTGTGACTGTGCAGAGCAGATGTTTTGGTTGGCCTGGCTATCAACCATCTGACTCATAATAAATTGTCAGTTCCAGTAAATTCCCAGTTTTCAATTACAGTAGGTAGGATATGAGAAAACAATGCCGTTTGGATAGTGTATTTAAAGTGGTTTTGATGGTAATTTTCATAAACAACTCCTACTAACTTTGTAAAAAGATTAAGGATCTTGGAAAGACAGCAACTGTAAACACTGAAACATGCATTTGAATGTAAATTGAGATTAATAGAAATGAAAATTAGCAATTTGCTGTTAACAGTGCTGATACAATTAGAAATAGAATTTTAAGTTTTTATGTGGAGTTTTGTGATACTCAAAGTCCTTTCATGATGTATATGGGAGAAAAATTTCTAAATGCCTTCAGACTTCCATTTTCATCCCTTCTGTCCTTCATGTATATTTTCACATGGTCTCATGTTCTTGAGTTTTGAAAATGCATGCTTAATGAACCTTTCCTCTGCACTAAGTAGAAAAAGGGTGAATTAAAATCAAATACCATGAGTTTTCTGAAATGTTGTATTTGTTTTTGTAAATTGTTGCTAGGTTTCTGTAATAGAAAAAAAAGCCTATGGGTTGAAAATGTCTAGATTTTTTTATTGTTGTTCTTTTCTTACCACATTGCTTTGGAGGTTTAGACAAGGATGAGGTGCCATTGTGCAAAATATTCTGTAAACGTAGGAAACCCCTTGCTGTTCTTGAGAAAGAAAACTGTTTATTTTCAGTGTTCTCCATTTTTTTCATGTTTGATTTGAATGGACATTTTCAGAAATGAGAAAAATATTTAAAAAAAAAAAAGAAGACATAGTAGCAAGGTGGCAGAAAGGTACCATGAAAATCTGGGTTGGATCTTTTACATTGCAGTATTCTCGAGGCTGAGTTTTTTACTATCAGGCATGAGACTGTTGTGGAAAAATTAATAGGTGTGCATTATCACATTAACGAATGATCTCAAGCATTTTTACATACAGTTTTTAACCCTCAAAATTCATGTGGCCCAGGATGGGTTCTCTATTCAGTTAGAAGTTCATTTTAATAATACCTTCTGTAGAGTCATGTGTACAAAAAGTTCTGCGAGTATAAAATGGCACTTTTTATTATGGCAGTTCTAACCTTGAAATTTAACATTTATAGAAAATTGCCATTCTGCGTTCTTACAAAATCAATTTTTCTTGAATATAAAATTAATTTCTTTAGTAAAAGCATCTACTGTCTTGTGAATTACATACAAATTATAAGAAGAAAAAGCATGGATGCTTAAATACTAAAAAAATGAGATGTGACTCCAGTTCAGCAGCCTCTTTTTTTCTTTTTTTCCCTAAAAGGGTATAATATTGCCAAAGCTGTTAGATGTCACGCTATCCTTTGAAGCCAGCTGAAAAACAATAATAGGGGTGACTTTTATTTTGCTGCTCTATTCAGATCTGGTCTATTCTTTGATATAAATACATGTGCAGAAATGGGAAAAGGGAAGATGCTGTCTGTGCAGGGTTTGATTAGAAGCATTAAAACAACATTTGCCTTTGGACACTATGGTGTAATGGAAAGATCTCAGCCCCTTTTCTGGGCACATGGCATGGCCTGGTATTAGAAGGTTCCATCTTCTCACCTAATCACTTACAGGTTTCTATAGATGACCAGGACTGAGATCACTGAAGGAGTTAAGTTGTAACTGGCACAGACAACATCAAAACAGTTTACTAGTTGAAAAGTTTTCCACAGTTTATCTGTAAGACATGTGGTTTTGGTTTGGTTTTATAAACGGCAGTTCTAACAGATACACTAGTGTCGAATGTAGTTCTAGCAAGCAGCTTCTTCCATAAATAAAAGTAACAAAGCCTGAAAGGAATAAATGGTACGGTGTCAGATAGAAGGGAGCTTGTTGTAAATCTGTGGCCACCTGAACAATAAGGTTGAGCAGCTTCATGGTGTTACTGCACTGCATCTTTTAAAACCTACAGGAATGCTGGTTTTGGGTTTCAGGTCTTTTTTAAGTAACAATTTTCATTTCTCAGGGCTGAAAATATGCATCAATTTGAAAAGTGGTAGTTATAGAAGAATGCCAATTTCTTTATGTGGATTTGCATTGGACAATAGCTGTATGAACATAACACGGTGCTCTGCTGGCAGCAGGAGTTGCAGTCATGTTTGTTGTGTGTATTTTTGTTAGTGGAAAAATATCATCTCAATTTATTGCTCTTACTACACAATTCATTTTACTGCAGCTTAACATGCAGGGATAACAGAGATGATTTATATGGTTGTGTGGGTTTTTCCCCCCTGGCATGAGTCTTCATATGAAGTTCACTAGTGAGCACAGAAAATATAATGTAATATTACTGTATGTGTTAATGGATGCTGTGGTGGCATTCACCTAGTCTGTTTTGAAGTTGGGTTTTTCTGTTTCCTTCTTTTGACTTTGTTCAATCAATAAGCCCCTGATAGTATTCCAGCAACTGGTCTTACACGTGGTGTCAAGCTGTGTGTGCACATCTACTTTTAGCACTTATCATAAATGCAAGGCTAAAGAGGGGATTTAGTGTCCACGGCAGAGCTGGATGCAGCACTACAGGTGGGGTCTCAGGAGAGCAGAGTAGGAGGGCAGAATCCCCTCCCTCGTCTATCTGGCAACACTGCTTTAGACCCAGCCCAGGATACAGTTGGCTTTCTGAGCTGCAAGTGCACGTCACAGGGTTACACTGAGCTTCTCATCAACCTAACCATTTTATGTACCTGTCATCTCTTGAAGAATGCCCATTAAAATAAAATCTTTTTAATTGTTATTAGCATTAAAAGCATTGCTGTTCAGTCTCTCTTAATAGTTCTTTTCATTTGATTGACGATTAGCAAATTAATGGAGAAAAGCCAGTTAATGCTATACTCAGCTTCAGGATTGAAAGCTGTTCCTTATATAATTTTTTTCCCTTATGATGGAAATACATGAAATACTGGGGAAAAGGTCAGGGTGGATTGTACTCTTGGGTATATTTTGTTGTTTTTTGTCTTGTTGATAAAGGTTTTGTAATCTGTTCTGTTTTCTCTAATCCAGATGATAGTACCACTTAAAAACATAACACTTAAGGGAACATTTTGGGTCATGAGATCCTATCCATTGCTGTTACAGGCAACCGCATCACATAATGCCATCCATAAACTGATCATATCACAACAGGACAACAGCTATTGTTTGTGCTCACCACTCCCATGGAGTGTTGTCCTGCAACTTAGGGTTAAAACCATGCTGTGATTTCCAGCCATAGTGTGCTCGTGCCCATTTTACAGGCAGTTCTAAGAGTACAGTTTTCTTTCATCTGTCAGAAGTGAGCTGCACACCAAGGCAGAATTTAAGAAAACACTGTCAGTTCTGTCTCATTTTTCATCTAAGACAATTAGGCTTTTTTTAAGACCCATTCTTCCCTGCAGCTTATCACTAAGTTTCTTGGCATGTAGCGTTCTGCACGTAATAGCTGGTACGCAGCTCATCTCTCTGGACATCAACAGCTCCAGTCCTGCCAGAGCTTCAAATGGCACGAGATTGCCTTCCTGAAACAACTCAGCCGTCACTTAATTTTTTTTCTCCCCACATAGGGCAGGGCCTCCTAAGAATATTTAAGTGGTTTGCCTGTTCCTTCCTCACAGCTGCCTGTAGGACAGAGCATACCAGGGCACTCTGCACCATGTTGATCCTGCTTTGAGCACATATCTAATTTCCTCTCCTATTTTTCCAAAACAGAAAAGAACAAAGGCATCTTGGCAGTTGCTATGTACATATGAACAAACATGTTGAAAGATTTATTTGTGAGCAGAAAGTGGCACCATATTATTTGCTGTCAGTAAAGGTGACTGTGCTGCTAACTCACTACTTTCTAACTAGAGGTCAAGAGCTTAAATGAAGTTGTACATGGCAGAAATACACTTGTTCGTATTGTATGTGATTTATGAATTGGAGGGATGTCAGCTCCTAACCAGAAACAATTTGTTCTAGATGATCCCAAAGCTGTAACTGATTGTTACTGATTGTAACTGATAAAGAAAGCCTCAACTTTGAGTACATTAACTTGTATCTAGCATGCTTTTCTTTTTTTTTTCCTACAGTACTTTCCTGGAGTCTGCAGTCTTTGCTGAAAGTAATGCATAGGAAACTGGGGGGCAGTGACTTCTAGATATAAATTCTAATAGCAAAAATGTTTTTCATCCACAACAGGAGTTGAATACAATACACTAGAAAGTTTGAACCATAAACTGCTTTAAGAAATAACAAATACGGAATGTGTGGTCATAACTCAGTGATATTACAGTATTTTAAAAAATCCTTTGGCAGTCGCATCTGATGTAAAACCAGGAATTCCTAAAAACAAAATCTGTATCTTTGCTGATATTTATCGTTCACCGAATTGAAGAAATACTACAGTACTGTATACTTCATAACTCAGTAATTATATTTTGATACATTAAAGGAAATTAAGCAGACCAAAATATATTTAAAGTGCCAATACAGTAAGAAAGAATAAATTTGCAACCTGTTTTGCAATAGTTACAGTTTAGATTCCTCACTTAAGCATCTCCTAAATAAATTAGTATTTGACTTATTAGTTATTATCTGTAAGCTTTTAAATATTCAGTTTGTTATTTACCATTTTATATTGCTTTTATTTGTACAGGATGTGAATGAAGACCCCGGAGAAGATGTTGCACTTCTCTCCGTTAGTTTCGAGGACGCAGAAGCTACTCAGGTTTTTCCTAAGCTGTACCTCTCCCCACGTATTGAACAGTGAGTGAGAGGTTTTTTCTGGAATTGTTATTCTACTTCATCTACTTTTCAATTTTTCCTGATACGTGTGATAACATACTAGATAACATGCTATTGCTTTGAATTGCTCAAAGTTACAGTGGTTGCTGCAAGTGTGTCTGTGTGTGTGTGGTGGAGAATTGACAGATCTTCTCTCAGCTAGTTCTGTTTGTATGTGATATTCTTGTAGCATCACAATCTCTGAAAACCATGTTTGTCCTTTCCTGTGGCAGTATATTTTGAATGCCTTCTATGGTACAACATGGTGATAGCTTTTGTGGGGAGAATCTTTAATATTTTTTTTCTTTTGGGAAGGTAAGTTCTCTATATAAACATAATACATTTGAATAAAATGTTGTTGTA
Source organism: Promerops cafer (assembly GCA_013398275.1). Lineage (NCBI taxonomy): Eukaryota > Metazoa > Chordata > Aves > Passeriformes > Nectariniidae > Promerops > Promerops cafer. Next base: position 333,880 of record VZSE01015288.1, read on the forward strand.
GAAGCTAAAGGGCTTAGTTAACTATGCTTTTGGAATTTGCAGCTTTAGTAAATTACTTTTTTCAGGAGAATATCTGAATATTTCATTTTAAGAGCATTGAACCTTACTGATCTGTTTACCAGTTGGCAAATTTGCTGAGAAGTGGATTTTTACTCCTAAAGTTAAAGACTGGTGACTAAAAATCAATCTGTTTTCATTAAATTTCTTTTCTTCCTTTTCTGAAATTGAAAATGTTTTAATGCTTCTCCTTGTCTTCAGTATCTCAGTCTTGTAATGCTTAAAGAAAATAACTATGTTAGACTTTTCAGGTATACCACATTCCAACTGGTCTAGCATTGTTTCACTGATATGTTGGTTTTCTGCTAATAGGGCAGTTGACTTTCCTCTTTACTGATGATGACTCTTCTGTGTAGAGGAAAGATGGGAAATACTGACTACCACAAGTTTTATAATAACTTGGGGATAAAGTTTGTGCGAGTGAAGAAACATGGTATCTTGACCTTTTGATCAACAGAGTATTGATCAGGATAAACTCTTGGATGCAGTTTAGAAAACAAAAACCAGAATTTGACCTAGATAAAGACATAAGACTTCCGAATTACTTTAGGAAAGCGTAGGTTACATGTGCATGTGCAAACACACAGATAATGTATTTAGTAGCTTTCACATTTTCATATTTTTCATCAATTCTTTCCTTTTTGTCAGCATCAGTTGAGGCAATAATTGTAGTCAAATATGTAATTATCCTTCTGTGTTCCAAAGGATTCTTTTTCTGAACTCTTAAAGGCAAATGGGCTGCCATTAGTTTCCATTGTATTTCCAGCTGTACTCACATGTTGATGGTTAAGTATGTTTCAGGCCACCCAGGTATATCTGTCTAAGTCATCCAGGAGCTAATGAATACATTGCGTATTTTCCCACTTTCAGCAGTATCTTTAGAAAGATGTTAACCTCTTGATACCTAGCAGAATAGTGATACAAAGGAAGTCTTTGTCTTCCTAAAAGTATTGCATTTTCTCTCAGTGCCCTAAAGAGCATCTGATTTTAGATGTGTGATATAGAGCAATACAGCAGAAAGATACTTGAGTGGTATTGGTATGTATCTGACATTCTGATGTATTTATGGCTTTTGTCATTTATAGCTAATGCAGTCATGTTAAAATTGTGCCAGTAAACCCTGGAGTTCTGTGCCACGCCTTGTCACATTATCTGTGTGTTGAAGTTGAGGTACTTAACTCATCTAAATCAATCTGTCTTTGTGCATTTGTAACATTTTCATCACAGTATCTAGGTGCTGATTATGCATAATTACTGAAGTTGCTTGTGAGCTGTTGCACTTCCCTTTATGCTACTGGCTACTTCTTACGTGCCATGAAAAAATGTATGGGTATGTTTCCAGTGTTTGTGTAATTGTGCTTTAATAGCAAACATACAGTTCTCTCTTGTTCTTTCCCAAAACCAATCTCCGCTGTGTTTAGCAGGGGCTGACAGTCTAGATATTGAACTTCCCAGTGTTTGGGAACTGAAGCAACAATGTGTACTTCCTCGTACTTTTTGCCAAAAGTACAAAAAGCCTCAAGAAGCCCTCAGGATTAGTTTATGACTTGAGGCCGTGGCATGTTACATTTGAATTGTGTTCTGCTTATAAAGGTCTTTCCTGCTGCTGACAGGAATTAGATCTACAAAAGCCATGTAAGCAAATTACCAGTGTATTTTTTCTATGCAGCAGATTTTGAGGTGTACCAAGTAGTAGTTGATAGTTCCCAACATAACATTCCCAAGAACTCAACAAAATGTGAAAAATACCAAATTCCCACAATTATTTTGCTAATACTAAAATATGTTCACTTTAGGAAGAATGAGCAAACAGGAACAGCATTTTCCTGACATATGAAATAACATTTCAGGTTTGTAGAGCAATAAGAGGAAAAGGGCCTGTTTGTGTAAAGTGAGTTATCTCCTGCTTTCCCAAGAGGTTTCATTGCTCTTGTGCTCTGCCATGTAAACACGCATTCCCACATTGCCCTTTCTAAAAATGACACGTACCCACAGATCTTGTCAGCAAATTTGAGTCCTAGAAATGTGAATATAGGTTTTTTGCTTTGAAGAGTTTTTGTAAAACACATTTGCTCTGTTTTTTTAAATGGCATAATACTACTAAGACTTTGACTGCACACTGTCAAAGGCTCTGTAAGACAGATTTCCAAAATCAGGGAAATGTCCACCTTTTATGATTTGGGGTGAAGATGTTAGTACACTGGTTGGCTTAAAAAGGTTCACATATTGAAGCAGCAGGTAGAAATGCAGTAGAGAAGATTTGCAGATCATTGAAGTCAATACTGGTGCTTTATTGACTTGTATGGTGTGATGTCTGGCTGCAAGAGTATCAAGTGCTTTTCTTACAATCAACCAGCCAACCCCACATTTAGGGATGGGAAGTACTTGTATTAATTTATAAAAATCTCATCAATAACTATTCATAACAATACCTGGTTTAATTCTTTCATTAAAACATGCTAATTTGAAAAGTTCATTTCGATAGTATTTATTCAAAACACATTAACAGCAACTTTTAATGTTTCCTTAATTTGAAATCAGTCACTTAAAAAGCTTACATTCTATAGTTTTAAGAATTCTTCTTTTTGTTGCATTACATCAATAAACACATGCCAATAACAGTTATTTTCAATTATTTCAAAATTAGCCCAAGATAAAGTGAAACATGGGATATTTATGAGATGTATTTGTTTTTTAAAAACTACCATCTTTACTGTAGCATCATAGGAAACAGTTTCTGCACACTTCTGTAGGCAGTGGTGAGCTGAGAAACCACACAGACTGACCACACAACTTGAGAGATTGGTGTTTGTCAGCATCTGTGAGTGTGTCCACAACTCATCCTTCCCTTCCTCCCACCTCAGGGAGGGGGACTTGTCTTAGGGTGCTCTCCATCCTCTGCTGTGAGCTGCTAGGCTTTGGGAAGAGGGTCATGCAGCTGAGCTAGGTAGGCATAGCCAGGCTCTAGGATGTGATAAGGACCTGCTGGGATATTTACCTTTTATGTCTCTGATGCATTTACATGAGTAATTCATAGTGGCTCTAAACCTATTGGTAGAAAGCATCTTGTTGTTCAAAATTGCCTTTCTAGTGAAAGTATACTAGATACTCATATGGGATGGAAACTTGTAATAAAACTGCCCATCACATCTTTGCTTCCCATTTATTAAAAGTCATTAGACTCTAAATCCAAAGGATCAGTGCAGGATTGAACAGCTGATTTCTATATTAATGCTTAAAAGTTTCTGTCAGCATACTACACATTTATGTGGATCAGAAGGTTTTTGGGGTTTTTCTTAAGAGAAAAAAATCCAATGTATGTAATTTCTTTTCTTTCATGAATCATCCATGCTAAAGAACATAAAAATGGGTTCATCTTGGTTCACGTTTTAAGAAGAAACTATATTAGGGTAGAAGCACTGTTGCTCAGTGAATGCTGTGTTCCCTGTGTTCACAGAAATAATCCTGCAATAAACACTGTTGTCCTGGAGGGCTTTTCTCTGATAAATACGCAGACGTGAATATGCTAAGGAAACCAGCTGTCAGTAGAAGTTGTTTTGCTTAAATGGATCAGGCTCCATGCTTTGGGGACTGAAATGGTCGTTTTGTACTGGTCTGGGAGCTGTGCCAGAGGGTTCTTCGTGACTGAGGGTGGTATGCAGAGTTCGGTGACTGCGTTTAACCTTCTCATACAGGCAGGGGAGAATAACAAGAACCTGATCTGAACTCTTCAGCTTTGAATGCTCCTGTATGTTTTTCACTGAGGGAAGAAAAAATTGAAGAGAAAATGAAATGTGTGTTTGCTTTGAGGTGTTTCCTGTCTGTTACCTGTGCTTTCTGCTGGGAGTTGGAAGAGGAAAACCATAGAATATTACCCATTTACTACCAAGTACCGCCTCTTGCTATGTTTGAGACGCAGGGGAGCTGTGAAGGGCTTCACCTTTGAAGTTGGCATGCCATGCTGCCACCAGCAGAAGCCTGCTGTTTCAGACAGGTTATGTATACACAGTCACTAAATGAATGGTTGTGCTTAGGCCTTTTTATATGTCTGCTTTGTAGAAGTCAGATCATCTTCAATTTGGCATACTAAAATGTGATTATTCATATGAGTTGATGATTTCAGTAGAATTGTTAGTAGTCATCCACGGCAGTCCATGGCTTCTTCATGTCCCAGAACATCTTTGCAGATGTGGGAAGCAGGAGGAATGGCAGTGCTTCCTGTTCCATTAACCTTTGTTTGGCCAGTGCCTAGCCAGTGTATCAGACATATCTACTGCCTACTGCGTGTGCCATGCCCCCATCAACCAAGTCTTCAGAAACTGTAGCCAGTACTATAACCTGACTGCCAACCTAGCTCTGCTTTGTATTCTTCTTGTGTCCAAAAAATAATCTGTTTTGCTGCTACCAACTTTTGATGGCGTATTGACAGCTTCAGAAGAGATCAGGACAGACTGGGACTGGCAGTCAAAGCAGATTGACTTGTACTTCTGTTCCAGGTGTTCAGCTGTACTGATTGTACTTTTTTTTTTCCCTCTGAAGCTGCTGTAGAGCAATTAGTGAAAATAGTTGTAGGAGAGCTAAGATTATGTGTCCATCATCTAAATGGTGTTTTAATGCTGGATATGTTAATGCTGTCTTTAAATGGCTCAGTTAGTGAGATTTTTAAGTCAGTTAAGAGACTGAGCAATTAGACCTATTTGTCAAGGTATGAAATACTTGAGGCAGTTCAGTGGGACCGATTTTGTTGCTAGGTAATGAGTTGCCAGTTTCTCTGTATAGGAGATTCAGGACGGTTTTGGGTCCGGTGTACCTTTTGTAGCAATCCAGAGCTCAGTGTTGCCTCAAGTCTCAAAGCAAAACTTAGAGCTGAGTATTGGGAAGGGTTTGTGTCTCCTGGAGGTTTTGTCAAGCTTTGAGTGTCAGCCTCTATGTTTAAGGTTCTGTAATGTGATGGTGGAGGGAGTATTTTTACATGATATATCAAGCACTTTATAACTTAAAGTATTTTCTTGTATGGTTGAAATACACATACAGAAAAATTCATTAGTAAAAGATCACAAAAGAAAATGAAAACGTGAGTCAACGCAGTCCTCTTCAACTCCCTCTGCATACTTCTGACTAGGGTAGAATAGTCTACAGAAATTTCACAAATTTTAAACCTATTTGATTCTTTAGATCAAATCTCTTCATTAAGTTGTTGCATTTTTTCACTTGTGCACATATAATTTATTTCAGGCTGCCCTAATTAAACATCCAATTCTGTATCATGTTAGTTGTCATGTGCTATGAGTATGCCACCTTTCATTGTAATAATCCATGTTTCTACACAGGAATTTCTAAGTATCGTTATAAAGCTGTACTCAACTAAAATGTCTTCCTCAGGATTTTATTGTGATGTCACTGCTCCTAGACATGTTTATCCACCCACAAAGAGTGGTAGTGAAGGAAAAAGGGAACAAAGTAATTTTTTGGGGGGACATCAGACATTATTATTCATTAAGGTGTTCTTGATTCTTTACTGTTGCCTGTATGTTTAGACTTTTATTTTTGTACAGTGCGATTGTCAAAAGCACTTTTATTTAGTCAAAACTAATCCTGGCAACAGTATTGAAAGTTGCTGTCATCTTCATTACTAGCTAGGTCAGTACTTCGTATTTTTGAAATCATCTTCTCTATCTGTGATAGGGGTTATTTTTTAAATTACCTTCTTAGATTGTGTTTATTTTGATACTGAAATTCATTTCAGTTTAACAAAAATGTTACTTCATCCAGACATTTTTGTCTTTTTTACTGCTTCAGTTGTTCTTAGAGTTTAGAGGGTTGAAGGGTATTTCTATTGCCATTCAGACATTCCCTGTGCAGCACTGAAGTGCCTTTCTTGGATATTTTCCTAAGACATTGGAGCACACAAAGCAGGTTTCATCTTCATTTCCTGAAATGTTTTTGTAGGAGAAAGAAAGCCTGCTGAACAGAACCAATCCATGTTGGTACTGAACTGTGTCTGTCACAGGCGGCTGGATTTTTTTCATACCTAAGAATTAATGGGAATATTTGGGGGGAGGTTTTTGCAGGACCATTTGTTCTAAAGAGCTCTGGACCAATGATAGGTACAGTTTGAACTCCTTGAAATGTTTTCTGTAACATTAATTAGGCTGACAAAAGAAATTTGAAGCAGGGGTCATCTTTTTATTGTGTGGCATTAGGTATGGCAGTAACAGAGCAAGCAAGAGGGTGTGGTAACTGGGGTTAAATGTTAACCTAAACAATTACTGATTCTTCAAAATGCAGTGGAAAAATCAGGTTCAGGTAAAATTTATATGTAGGGGAATTTGGAGCTTTTCTGGGTCCAATTTATTTTTCCTTTCATTGATAACATACTGGTGCTAAATTCTGCTTTAAAAAAAAAAAAAGCAACAGTTAGATACAAAGTTAGATTGCTAGGAAATCACAATTGAAGCAGTAGTTTCTCTGTTGTTAAACAGACTTAATTCCAAAGACTGCCTCTTTGGAGTTAAATTGCTCTTGCAGAGGAAAAGTGCTTCAAAGTTACTGACAGCATCAAATTTTAAAATTACCTGACAAGTTTGAGGCGTCTGGTAATTTACCAGTAAATGTAATCATAGAATCATTTAGGTTGAAAAATATCTTTGAGATCGTGTTCAAATGTAAACTCAACACTGCCAAGTCCACCATGTCCCTAAGTACCACATCTACACATCTTTTAAATACCTCCAGGGGTGGTGACTACACCACTTCTCTGGGCTGCCTGTTCCAATGCTTGGCAATCCTTTAGGTGAAGAAAATTTCCCTAATATCCAATCTAAACTTCCCCTGGTGCAACTTGAGGCCATTTCCTCTTCTCCTATCACTTGTTATTTGCGAGAAGAGGCCGACTCCCACCTGGCTGCATCCTGCTTTCAGGTAGTTGGAGAGCGAGATAAGGTCCCTCCTGAGCCACCTTCTCTCTAAGCTAAAGCACTTCAGCTCCCTCTGCTTCTCCTCATAGGGCTTGTGCTCCAGACCCTTCACCAGCTCCATTGCTCTTCTCTGGACACACTCCAGCACCTCAACATTCTTCTTGTAGTAAGTGACCCAAAACTGGACACAGCACTTGAGGTGTGGCCTCAGCAGTGCTGAGTACAGAGGGACAATTACTGCCCTGGTCCTGCTGGCCACACTGTTTCTGATATAGACCAAGATATCATTGGCCTTCTTCACCGCCTGGACACACAGTGCGTCACGTTCAGCTGCTGTTGACCAGCACCCCGAGCTCCTCTTCCACTGGACAGCTTTTCAGATACAGTTCCTCAAGTCTCTAGTGTTGCAAGGGGTTCTTGTGACCCAAGTGCAGGACCCAGCACTTCACCTTATTGAACCTCATACTGGCCTCAGCTCATTGATCCAGCTTGTCGAGATCACCGTGCAGACCCTTCCTGCCCTCCAGCAGATCAGTACTCCCACCCGACTTGGTGTCGTCTGAAAACTCAAACGGGGACACTTGATTGCCTTGTCCAGATCATCAGTAAAGATTTTAAACTGGACTGGCCCCAATTCTGAGCCCTGAGGAACCCCACTAGTGACCAGCCGCCAGCTGGAATAACTCCATTCACCACCACTCTCAGGCCCAGCCATCCAGCCAGTTTTTTACCCAGTGAAGAGTGCACCTGTCCAAGCCATGGGCTGCCAGCACCTCCAGGGGAATTTGGTAGGAAGTGATGTCAAAGGCTTGTCAATGACAACATCTGCAGCCTCATCCACTAAACGGGTCACCCTGTCACAGAAGGAGACCAAGTTGGTCAATCAGGACCACCTTTCATAAACCCATGCTGGTTTTGCCTGATCCCCTGATTGTCCTGCATGTGCCATGTGGTGACACTCAAGATAATCTCTTCTATGACCTTCCCCAGCACAAGGCCTAACAGGCCTGTAGTTGCCCAGATCCTCCTTCTGGTCCTTCTTGTAGATGGTCATTATATTTGCTGATGTCCAGTCAACTGGGCCCTCCTTGGGTAGCCAGGACTGGTGGCAAAGGATGGAAAGTGGCACGAGCAGGTCATGGAAGGTTTTTCTTTCAGATCAGAACTGAGATTTAGTTGTTCTACTGTATTCATTCTAACTGGGTAATAATTACCAAAAACTGTCAAGCAGTAGTTAAATGAGTTAGTTAGAATCTTGGCAGAAAATGCAGTGGGTATGGAAAGGCACATTTATTCAACAGTTATGAAAACTCAGATTTCCTAGAGTACACTTTGAACCTAGTTTTGTTGCTGCGTGGGTATTTTTCCCAGTTCTTGATGTAAATGCAAACCCACCACTACAGAACGTGGTATCTTAACAAAGTATGCTTTCTTGAAGTTGATTTTTGCATATTTGGGATATGTGGTTTTCATTCTGAATATGTTGAGTAAACCATTTGTTTTCAGAGAACTTCATGCTGATTGTGATCTACACATTAGTGTTCTGTCTTCAGACTCTTTCTATTTTATTATTTAAACAATAACAAAAATTCAGCTTCCAAATGGCCACATTCAATTTGTACAAATATCTGACCACTGGAAAGTGAAAAGTTAAGGATTTTCAGCTATAACCTGTGACAAGTGGGAAACACAGAATGAAATTGTATGTGAAAGAGCTCAGTTTTGATTGTCTCTGTTGTCTTCTCCTTCTGACCCTCATCCCCAACTTGGGAAGAGATGGTAGTACCTGCTAGGAACCACATTCAGGTTACTTATGCTTCCAGGAGGGAATGTGGACAGGGAGCATGAATTGAGGAATATGGCAGAGGAATTGAGGAGTGTCGGGAATCTGATGGGCAGGAGAGAGAATATAAGGGAAGGGGTCTTGGCCCCACTGTTTGTGTGATAAAGAATTGTAGTGCACTCTTTGACATTACCAGAAGGGCTGGTTCCCCTGCCGACTTGCCTTTTTCCCATAAACTTCTTGACCCCACAGTACTAATGGGTACCACCTCTGAATTTCATTTGCTTTCTGCCTCCCATCTTTCTTGCAAATAGTCAGTGGCATTTTAAACTTGATGCCGTCTTGAAAGGAACATTAATACCTCCTTAATTATCCATTGTAGGAAGATGCCATTTTCCCAAAATAAATCATGGCTGATTTTTAAAATGTGACTACAGAATTTCTGGGGGTTTCCTTTTCCCTAATTATTGTCAAGAATGTGGTTCATTGTATTGCTTATGTTATTTAAGGCATATGAGACAGTCACAGTCTGTCCCACTATTAACTACTGCAAGCTGCTTGGCTGATGTGAATGTTGGCTGAAACCCCAGCTCCTTTTCAGCACTTGACACTGGACCTACCTGGAGAAAATGTATAAAATACATTATCAAGGGTGAGACTTTTTTGTTGGATAGTCTTTTCCTAGATAACAGATTCTCCTTCAAGAATATTGTGGACTTCTTTCCTAGGAGCTTTACTCGGAAGACTCCCCTTAAAAATTCACAAGGATTTGTTGAATTTTGAACCTGCCGCAAGCATCCTTTAACAGTACTAAACTTGAGCTATGTTTAAATGAAAGTGCAGACTATAGGCAACAAATCATGTGGCCATTGTGTTAATCCATGGGACTCTTTTTATGTATAGTTTGGAAAAACATATTTGTGTGTCAACAAAGAATATTACAGAATTTAAATGAGGGATTGTGTGTGTGATGTTTAGTATGTGCATGCAGTACGTGTCAAACAACCCATGGAGGAAGAGAAGTTAAATTTGGCAAGAACTGAAAATTTAGATTATGGAAGTGTACATTCTTTTTAGATGGATTTTAAAACTAAATTATTTGAGCTGGTTTCTGGTCAGGGGCCACTAAAAATACATGGAGATGAAACTTCATCTGTTTAACAATTTCAGTGGACAAAACTCTGTTAGTACTGAAGTTTCAGACAGCACAGTGCAGTGGAAAAACCTGTACAAATAGAGCGAAACAATTCTGCTTGCAGATATTTGCTGTTGAAGCCAATGAAAGGGCTGTGCTCTTCTGTGTGGTTTAGTGATGTCAAGCACTACTTGCTGGAGGCAGCTGCGCTACTGCAATGCTTTCCTGACCTTAAATAGCCTATATGCTGGGTAATGCAAGTGTTCAAATATAAATACAGGGCACGTAAGGACAGAGGGAGGCCAGAAAAGCCATCGAGGCCCCTTCCCTCCCCTGAATTAGTCAGTGTCTTCCTCAGTATTATTCTCTTCTGGTATTTGTCCAAGATATTTACAAAACCGTTTAGACTAATTGTTCCCTTGTGTTGCCTCAGCACTGTTTATTCCATATGTTAAGTACTGCGTGCGAAGCAGTTCTGCTCTTCAGTGTGGCTGCTGCTTGCTTTCCTTTCCTTTTCCTTTCTTCGGGGTTGCCTTTGATATTAACCCAAACAGTTGTGCAACCTCTGTCTGTCCTGGGAGGTTGTGTGTGCCCACTGCTCTTCCCTAGACCTCTCCACGCAGGCAGGGCTTTCTGGGACATTCTGTGGAGGTAGTTCTTTCAGGTCATGTTTTTGGTCGACTTCCCAGATTTTTTTTTTTTCTTTTGCTCTGTAATGGGAAGATGGTTAGATGACATGTATATGTAATTATGTAGTGATCCTCCTAATTTGTTCCATGGCTCAAACATCGTGTTTCTTTTGTGCCTGTAACAAATGCATAATTGTTTTCTACCTCCTTAAACCCTGTTGTTTTAAATTGGTACTGTTATTTTTGTTCATTTACCTATCAGTTAGGTTTCTCATGCTGCCTTCCATTGGTTTTGTATTTCTTTACATTCCATCCCTATTTTCTGGTTTCTCTTTTGGCAGTTTGTTTGCAGCTCTGCACATATCTCTGAAAATCTGTTTCATTTTCAAGAAGTGAGGCTCTGTTTTTTGCATGTCAGGTAGCAGTTTTTCTTGCAGTTGACATAGAAACTGCAAGCAGAGTTAAATGATGAATGTACATCCTGACAAAGGATGTTGAAACTTTCTTGTTGAAAGTTTAGGTAACATTTGATCTATAAAAACCTAACAGCCCTTTTAATTGTGTGATACAGAGAATCAGTGCATGTCCAGAACTATCATATAGTGTTGTCTACCATTCCAATGCCTTTGTTGTTCTTTATTTTAAAGCAGTTTAACATTAGTTGTTTAAACTCTTTATTTTACGTTTCTTTTAACATTTTTTCTCTTCACAATTAATTGTTTCCATTCATAAAAGGAGTGAAACCTTCAGGATTTTTATGCAACAGTGAAAGCAAAAACATTCCATTATATTGTATTTATCAAACTCTGGATTACATATTATTGAAAAAATCTTTTTTCCCCTCTATGACAGTATTCTATTTAGACTACATGTCTCAGCTTTAAAAAGATTGTATTTCTCACTACTATGAATTTCTTTACTTTCTTTCCATAGTATTGCGTTAAAATTTTGGAGGTCACATCAATTTGTAAAACATATCAACTGTGTTAACCCAGGATAGCTGGAGTGGTTTTGTAGAAAATTCTTTTGCAGCAAATAAGTGGTAGTTCTCACATCAGAGTTATAGAGCTCTTTGTTGCAGAGGAACTCTGAATCACCTAGGCCAGCTTCCTGCTTGTCATGGGACTGCCACCAGCACTAGCTCAAGTTTTGTGTTGCAGAGTCTGTCCATGTCTTGAACACTTTCCAGTGGAGATCCTGCAGGCTCCCTGAGGAACCAGTCTGCTGCTCTGCCACCCTCCTTAGGGGAGGACCTCTTCTGAAAGTCTAGTCTGTGAATCCCAAGGCCACAGTTGTCCCAGTCCTTGGAACATAAATGTCCCTTTAGACTGAAGCTGCGCAGTTGGTTGTCGCAGTACTACACAATGTCATTAGCAGTATGCCATGTTTTGCAGTGTGGAAGCAAAGGCTTTTTTAGTTAGTCCCATCATGCTTCTCCAGCAGCATGGACTGGTGAGGTCTTAAGGACATATTGCTATCTAGGATTTGTTCTGGCTGGAGGTCATGATGAGCTGGTAGAAAGTTAAATTAAGTTCTTATCTCACTGCTGTCACAGTGAAGGGATAGCATGAGGAACAAGGGCATGAGTTTTCTGCATTCTGACAAGTATCACAAATGCATAGTCCTTTTGGACTAGCTGGTACATCACATAAATTAGAGTAGTGCATGGGACCAAATAGTGAAGAATTTGGGTCAATATTATGGGTGGTGTTACGCCTTGCAAAACCAAGGCACATGATACGGGGAAATCTCTTTCACTTTATTTTTTTGGCTGTGTATACTGAAAGCTTCAAGTTGCCTTTTCAATACACAGATGCTAATTTGTATTTTCCTTTCTTAATTTCATATACTATAGCAGAATTTTTAAGAAAGTAAATAAATACCCTGAAATAGAACACTAGTCACTAGCAGTGAATGATCCTGGCAATGCAACTGGCATTGCTGAGTACTTTCCACATACAACTGAGTACACTTAAAATGTTAGAAAAAGGATACATTTATCCTGATTTTGTTTGTTATACTAGTGCTGTGGAAGTCTAGCATTCTATTTTTGTTCATCCACCAATCTGTTCAGCATATTTTGTTTAATAGTTTAATGGTAGAGTCTATATGCAACCACCCATGTTACATCAGACTCTGCAACTGGAATGTTGTTTACTTTTCACCAAGGCAACTCCCTGTTTTTGTTAATTAATATCTAACAAGGTCCTACAGCTGACTCCCTTTAAAGTCAAGAATGTAGGGGTGTAGAGTGTTTTTAAGCACACTGTGCTAGCAGCAGTGTCTTTTGTACAAGTGACCTGTTAAAGGACATGGTTTGGGGTGGCTTTTTTCATTTTTATATGTGTGCATATTCTTTTATTCTTCTGCAGTTTTCTTGGAGAGGTTATGTTTGTACTGCATGTGCAATACCCCTTTAATACCTGGTGCCATGAAGTTATTTCCTTAAGCCACAGAAGGAAACTGAGAAAATTTGTGGGCAAGTCTTCTGCACCATTCTCTCACCATTCTTTTGGGGACTAAAGGAGAACTCACGTTTCTGAGGTGGTCAGATTGACAATGGTGGTTCATGTCTAAAATGCATTTTATTTTTCTTATTTTTGACAACAAGCCATCCCTCACATGGCTCAATTACCACAGTACCAGAAAGGATTTTTTTTGTTAAATGTTTAGGAGTTTTATCCAAGCTTGTTTTGAAAATATGCAAAGAATACAGTATACACAATTTCCTTAGTTCTATTCTACTGATAAAATGTTTCACTGTCTTTTAATCTGAATATCTGTTTTTGCAAACTTTAATGTGCTTATCTTCTTGGTACCCTTCTGGGATAAAATAGTACCAAATGCTGTCAGGTTGTGTGAATTTATCCATGTGTGTCAGAAAGACTTCATGATTGAGAAACTAGAAGCAAATAGATTCCCTCTAATAACCTCAGTCTGTAACAGATAATGTTGCGAGACTTGGAAATGTCTTCTTTCTTTTACAGTCAATTTTTAAAATTCAAAATGTTTTCTCAGTTACCCTCCTCAGTTACTGCCCTGCCTTAACCTTAAAGGCTGTCTTGAGGCTATCCGCACTTAGATGCACTGATACAGATTCCTCTACCATCTCCACTGGTGTTATTTGTGCTCTGTCCCCTAAAGAAATGGAAATGTAAAAATTCGTTATGTGCAGCAGTACTTTTTTTTCCACCATGAAAAAGATCTTTTTAATCATTTGGTATGTTTTTGAGCTTCGGCCCTACCAGTATATCTCAGTAACCCAGTGATAAATAGATGATGCAGTTGGCAAGCTGATTAAAATTGTATCTTCAGGCAGGGAGAAAAGACCTTTTAATTTAATTCAGTCCTTAAAACCTGTAAAAATACTGCATTCTATTTTAAGAATGAGTAGTAGATAAATAGTGTTCCACCCAAAATCTGCCAACTACTGATTGTGTTTGTGTTCTCTTTTTTTTTTTTCCCCTTAAGTTCTTTTGTTGTAGGAGGACATCTTGGCAGAGCTTCATTTATGTGGTTAAGTGCTTGCTGAGCCACAAGCAGATAATACTGTACAGTTAAGCATTTCTTCCTGCATCACCAATTTCTATTCTCTTGGGCAACAGGAGTTCAAATCTGGGCAAAGATGACAGGCATAGACCTGTCTGATTGGATTAATAACATAGAAACAGTTGTTAGCCACCATAGTAATATTTTACAGTTGATCTTGTGGTAAGTTTCTCAACCCAGATTTTGATTTTATTATACCAGCAAATAGGTGGATAACTCTTCAGTCCTAAAGGACAAAAGGAGAATTGCTTCAGGTTTGGCAGATCGGAATTCTGCTAAAGGGGGTGAAAGAGGCTATGTGGAAACCTGAAGGGCAGTGATGACTCAGAGATGACTTCCAGTATATTGACTATGGGGGATTTCTTTTTAAACACTCTATAATTTTTGCTTGTGTGGCATTTTCAGGCTCTCTAAGTGCCTTTGTTTGCAAATAAGAGATAATCAGTTTGAGGAAGTGTAAGTTTTCCAGTCAGTGTGTTCATTCACACCTGATATGGAGATGGAAGTTCACTTATCACTTGGATATTACAATTAAAAGGTTTTTGGATAAATTTATTTAGTCATAAAATCAGTGCTCTACAGGGAAAGTAATGAGTTTTGTTATGTGTTGCTAGGGGAATTACTTCAAAATTTTCCTTTATCATAACTTTTTAAAAAGCTTAAGTAGTATATAATGAGTAGTAGAATCTATATTTTGGATTGTACCATAAAACTGAATGCATGTGAAAAATCTATCTGCAACTTAAAATTTGCTATTCTGTGCATTTGTAGTTGTATTAAAGTGACAAAAATAGCTAAGGCTTGGGAAGGTAAAGCTGTGTTACAGAAACTCATAGGGAGCTTTTGGGAAAGTAGTTCTGAAAATCAGGTGATGATGTTCGAGGAGTTTTGAACTCACTTTACAGTGAGGGTGTAGAATAGGTTGCCCAGGAAAGTTGTGGATGCCCCATTCCTGGAAGTTCAAGGCCAGGTTGGATGGAGCTCTGAGCAACCTGGTCTAGTGGAAGGTGTCCCTGGCCTCCCATGGACACTTTCCCATGAAGGTGTCCGTGGCAGAGAGGTTGGAGCTACGTGATCTTTAAAGTCCCTTCCAGCCCATGTTAAGATCCTGTGATATGTCTTATTTGTCATTTCTTACACTTGTAACATGGCATAAATTCAGTTCTCCTCAGAATACTGCAGTAGGCCTTGATAAGTTCAATTTATAATTTTGAGAATTAATTTCATCCTTTGAAGTTACCGTTGTGTTTGGGCAGTCTTGATGTGGTACCTGCTGAGGAGACTTGCACCTTGGTTAGGATACCCATCACAATGACAGTCAGAACTGTGCCTATTTAAAACTGTTTAATGTAGAAAATATGCAGATTATCTGTTTGAATTAACTGTTGGAGAAGAAGTATCTCTTTCATTTGTCTAGCTTTAGTACCATATGAAAAAGGGAAGACAGAATAACACAAAGAGGGGAGATTTTGGGTTTGGGGGCTTTTTTCCAACAAAACTAACTAAAGTCACAAATTCAAAAAAAACAAACCATAAACTATATCTTGTTCTTCTAACTAATAGAAATACTTTTTTGAAGTATAGTTTTTTTCCCCGCCTTGCTCTTTTCTTCTCCAGGTCTTATTACTTTTGGAGTTGTCTGTTTCATCTCCCCTTTAATGTGTATTTACATTGAGGGAAAGATGAAAATACCAGGTTCAGATCATTCATTAGAACTGAGCAATTCTGAGGGTTTCCTGGTAGACAGATAGTAGAGTGCTGGATTATCAAGGCAAAGTATGGAATTTTAAATGAAAAGAGTTTTTGTATCTTTGGGATTATGAAACACGTACCCTGAGACTTGATAAATAATAGTTTAAAGTCAGCTGTTCTCCAGGCATCCCTTGCTTTTACATGTACTGCATTTTTATTTCTTCTTGCAAAGTTGGAAAAATCAGACCATGGACATAAGTTCCAACCTTTCCCAGCATTTGGTTCAAAGAGCTACAATAAGTTACTTTTAGTCCTGGCCAGGTTTGCATCAGTGCTCTTCAGGTTCTGAACTAATTGCATGCTGAATAAATACTTGATTCCTTGAAGGCTAGATAGCCTTTTCCAAGTACTCACAACAGCTTTAGATAGGTCACTTTCCAAAGTAGGTCTCCAAAGAGAAAGCAATTTGGAGCAGGTGTTACACAATCCATAGGAGTGTAAATGTGACATGTAAAGACCTGGGTGTCTTTCCTTTTTCCCAACTAATACGCGGATTTTGAAGTCACTTACTTAGGCAATAAATCTGTGCATTTCAGATGCTATTTTTCATGTATTGTCACGTTGAAAGATGAAAATTAGATGTTTCCCAACCAATTTTGTCTTTCATGCTCTGAAATTACGTACGATGCCAATCATATTAGAAACTTATGGATGTGCTAAATCAGTTGGTAACAGTTGCATGTCACAGGTTTGGCAGTCTTGAAGAATAGAAAGTGGTGACTTAGTTACAAGGAACAATCTAGATATTAGTATGCAGTACTTGAAAAGTTTGTGATGTAGATAACCATGACCTCCAGCCTCTTCAGTAATACTATTGCGATTGTTAATTTCTAACAAAAAGCTGCTCTCAGGTAGTTAGGTCAGTCAGAGCAGAGATGCAAATCATTTCTGTTTCCTTAATGTTTGAGAAGTGTGTCTTTGTGTAGCTCAGGTGCTAAAAACAAGCAACACAGTTTTTCAGGAAATCTGCCTCTCATAGAAGGATGAGATAGTTCCATTCCTCTTGACCACTTCCACCTTTCAGCATTGGATTCCAATGTAATTACAAATCTGAAGTGTCTCAGATGGTGACACACCCCCCTCCTTGCCTCTAGCTTACACGATTCTCAGATAGTATCCACCTTTCAGATCTTTCTTTAGTGTAAACTTCAAGTGTCTTCTTTTTTCCCTTTGGTATTCTTTTTTTTTTNATCTGCCTCTCATAGAAGGATGAGATAGTTCCATTCCTCTTGACCACTTCCACCTTTCAGCATTGGATTCCAATGTAATTACAAATCTGAAGTGTCTCAGATGGTGACACACCCCCCTCCTTGCCTCTAGCTTACACGATTCTCAGATAGTATCCACCTTTCAGATCTTTCTTTAGTGTAAACTTCAAGTGTCTTCTTTTTTCCCTTTGGTATTCTTTTTTTTTTCCCCTAAACTTGTGTGTGCTTAAAAATACAACCTATATTCTTTCACAGTACAAAATTTCTGGTAACTTACTGCTGGGACATTGGCAGTATCTTTGCAAGGTAGCATCAGTTCAATGACCTTTTACAGTGAAATGGGGTGACAAGGTAGTTAGAAAGGGAAGGCTGGGGGATCTGTTAATGATTGATTTTTATCTGATTTGGATGTAGGAAAGAAATTGAATGATAGTTTGGAAGTGGGTTGGCTGTCTTTTAATTCCTCATCATCAGACCTTTGGATTGATAATCTCTTCCATGCTGTAATTCTGACAAATCTTGTCTGAGCTCCCAGTGAAATAGCCAAGGACTGATTTGACCGTAGCTACTGAATTTATATCCCATACTTTGACGGGCTTCCTGTGGGCTTTTATCTTAAGTCTGCAGGGCTCATATGAGATTATTTTGTTGCTGTTGTGCTATGGAATGCTGTTTCATGGACTGTGCATATCAGTACAGAGACGTGCTAATTTGCAAGACATGAAGTAAATTGGACCATCTAGTTACACTTGGTAATACTTCTACCTCATGTCCCTTTAGTAAAATGACCTCGGGTATCAAGTTTGCATTATAACTCTCCCGAACACCAAACAAAGGAGAAGAGCATTGTATTAAGTACAGTGTTTGTCGTCTTCCCTTTCTCTCCCCAAGCCTGTCAAAAAAAAGATTAAACAGAAGCACCTGTATCTCATCACCCACTGCTCTATACTGCAGCAGCTCGAAAACAAAGAGCACACAAATAGAATCAAGCAGCAGCATTAGCTAGTTACAAAATTTATTCAGTAACAAAGGTAAGAGGCCTTAAATCAAAACTCCAGTACAGCCTGTAAGTGGATCTTCACTAGTGTGTAAGTCCATCCCTAAATCACGGCCATATTTAGGAGATGGGGTTTGCTTGTGTGGTGGTGCATGCCCCCACACTCCTTTCCAGGGACAGCTTGTCCTTCTCCCATGGCATCTTGCAGCTAGCCATACCTGTACGCAGGGATATCACTGTGTGCAGCAATTGCTGGTGATGTCTTTAGGCTAATTGTGTCCTTACTTGACTCCACCTACTCTGAGAAGTTTGACATACCCTGTTTCCCAAAGTAAATAACATTTGGGGTTTGGTTATTTTGTTCATACTGTTTCATGCCCACAGAGGAATGAAAGAGCCATTTTGTAATCTTAATTCTCAGTTTACTTCCTTCAACCTTCTCCTAAACCTCATCACATTAAGTGTTAGTGTTTCAAGTTCTCTTTCAAGCACATGCCATCCAAATCGTGGTGGTATGTGAAATGTCATGTTAGGCAACTGTTGATATTGTCAGAGGGATTGTATGTTAAGCTGGGGTGGGGAAGGTAGCCCGGTGTGTTTTGCAGAGCTGTGCATTTTTAAAATCATCGTGATCCCTGGCATACCACTTGTACTTGCAGAAGAGGGCAGGGTCCTACATCTTCAGATGGGGTGTTTTTCCATATGTTCCACCCAGCCTGAGTTCATGTTAGACAAGTCAGGTCATTGCTGCAGAGCTATTGAAGTTCTCAAAAGAGGATCTTTATTTTTTTGAATGTTCCATTCGTTTCATTAAATCTAAAACTCTTTGAAGGTATACCACATTTTACTGATCACAAAATTAGTTACTTTAAAACCTTCTCTGGGGGAAAAGAAAATGTAACCATCCTAAAGTTCTGCCTTTTTCTCCTGATTAGTTCAGGTTACTCTAACAACTACTTTTACTGCAATTTTAAGCAAACACCATAATTTAAATGATTAGTATCTACTTTAATCACATAATATTGTGACAATCCTTTTAATTTTTTTATGTAAATAGAGAGATACGTTTGTGATTAAAATTTTGCACTGTAAATTGCCTTGCAGTATCATCTAAATATGCCACCCCACTAGAAAATCACATGGATGTGCAAAATGATAACAAAGTCCATAGGAACAGGACTAACACATACGATATTTTGCCCTAAGAATTCTCCAGCCCTAAGCCATTAGTGGCTGAGGAAATTTGATTCATATGTAATTCTGATTGAATTCTTCTTTCGTGTACTTGTCCAGCCTACCTTTTGCATATTGAACATGGAATTTCATAGCTCCACTACATCTTGCATTAAGACGTACCTGCTTTTAGCTTTGAAACTAGCTCTTCCTGTTAACTTGGCATAAAGCTGGCCACTACACTTGTATTGGAAGAGACAGCAACTAGATAGTGCTTATTCACATTTTCAACATCCCTCATCATGTTATGGTAATCAGTCTTCTGTCCTCATTTTCTGGTTTCCAGACTGAGTTGTGCTGCAGACGAATTTCTACTTCTTTCCTCATAATCCCATACTTCTTTTTATTTTGTGCTGAGTTGATATTTCAACTGAAAATTGATCATAACCTCGAGACCAGCTGAATGCTTGGTGCCCATTTTACATTTTTGGTTGGGGTTGTTTTTTACTGCGTGTATCACTTCAATTGTGTTAAATCTCCTCTTTCTTACTCTCATCCAGTTCCTCTGCTTCAAAGCCCATTCATTGCTCTTCATGGTTGGAGCTTGTTTTGGCTACACTCATCCCTCATAACCTGTCATCCCTAAACTGCCACCTGGCAACTCACGTTTGTCAGGTCATTTACGAACATTTTAAACAGCACAAGTCTCTAGTGAACCCTCCTGCTGACTTAACCCCACTGTTAGAGCTAATTATTTACTTGGACTTCTTAGTGACTCTTTGTAAGAGCTGCCATAGATGTGAGAGGCAGGACTACCCCTAACTGCGAAGGAATCAGTGCAGCTTTTACACAGTGCCTGTGCGCACATACGTGCTGGGAGGGGAGTTCTGAAATGAACCATTTGCCTAAAACTTAGGGAAGCCCTCACAGGAAAAAAAATCAACTTTCATCATGTCTTTGTAATTTCCATGGCCACCTCCTTTGACTTGTTTTTATCTGAAAAAGCTTAGTTTTGCTCTGCTTGAAACCAGTGGTGATGATTCTGCAGGTACAGGTGGCTCTTGGGCTACTGTTTGCTAATGTTAAATGGTCGTTGAGTTCTCACTTGTGATTTCCATCATCAGTACAACAAAGAGCACAGGGCTTGAATGACCTTCATTGACTCCAACAAGCGATGATCAGTCTTTGAGCAGCCTTATGAGAAACTAAAGGAAAGTTTAAAAAAGATTATGTAGAACTACATTCAGGAGTTTCCTCTGCACTCAAATGAAAAGTTTAAACTGCAGTGACTTGTGCTGGAGGGCTTTTGTCCTGCAAGAGCTAACTACCCTTGCGTAACAGGCAATTGTTTTACAGTAAATCAGTAGCAAATCAAATGGTGAGTAACTTTTGCTAGAAAATCTTGATAAACTGAACCCATTGAGAGCAGGCTCCTGATTTTTTTTTCCCCCTTTTCAAAGTATAAGAACAGAAAAATCTGCTCGGAGTTTTCTGAAAAGTCAAGTGGTGGAAAAAACAAGAGCAACAAGGACATGTACCAATAGGTCTTTCTTTGTTCAATGTTTTTTATATGGCATTGGGGTTGGATAGTAGAAGAACTGGTTTCTGGAATTACACGACCTTTCCTGACACGCATTTTTGCATTAAATTTTAAAATTCTAGCTGGAGGAGATGGGCAGAGTACAAAAATATTTTCTAACTTAAGAAGTGGTGGTAAAGCTTCCATATTTTCTGCTGTACCCAGTGAACGTAGGCAAGGTTCCATCACCTTCTGTATTTTGACCTTTATTTTCTTTGTGTTGATTCATTCACCTTCTTTTCCTACCCATTAAGCAAGATTAGTAAACTTACTGTGAAACTACCAGAAATTCTATAGCCTATTCTCTAATACAAATTTCCAGCTTAAAAAAAAAAAAAAAAAAAAAAAAAAAAGCCAACTGGCTGGTGGAATCTTTTAAATTTCACACCCTGTGGGTACTGCCCAAGATGAGAGTCATAAATACACATGTCCAAAGCTATAAAGATGAATAAACTTCTGCTTTGGACGTTAGAGAAAAAAAAAGGTCATATCTCTAAACTTAGGCTAAAAGGCCTTTGTCAGATGTTTTCAGTGTTAAGCAACTCCTGCTTTCCAGTAAAGCTGGGAGCTGGGAGGGCGAACAACCTTTGAAATTTGCTGAAATTGGAAATTGCCTCATGTTTCCCATTATAAATATTTTTCTTTTGTTTCTTTTTTTAAAAAAACTTTTCAGTTGCAGGCTGAGGTTTTCCATATGAGATAGCTGTTACAAATGAGTCCTGTTTTGAAGCTTCCTTAGGACTAACATACTTGCCTTACTGATTCAGTTTCCATCTCTCAAGAGGCATCAATTTTTTTTTTCTGTGACAGTGTCAATTTATACCTTCCTTTGGCAACTCAGGTTTACAGAACTTTATATGAACTTTTTCTTTTGAGTATGCACCTGTGTGCACTAATGGTAAAGAAAGTGGATTGCTAGTATTATATTGACACTCCTGGGGTTGTGGTTAAGAGGGCATTTGTAGAAGCTCTCGGAACAGTGGTTTTGACAAATGATTGACCTGATGGGATGAAGTTTCCTATGCTTGTTCTTATCCGGGAAGTGTCTGAGGAACGCTGTCCTTTCTCTGAATTGCATGTGCAATGTGAGTTTTATCAGTTGATTTTCAGTTTTTTGTTTAAGCTTTCAGGTTAATCAATGGGGTTGGTTTGGGGGTGGGTTTCTTGGAATTGCTGTCATTTTCTGCATAGACAGAGCTTGAGGTCTTGGCTGTTTTCCTGCTGGTTACCTCTGCCAAGGACTTCAGTTCCTCCCTAGATACGTTGTGTGGTGGGAAATTGGGGTTATTTTTTAATCTGGCTTCCTAAGAAATTGATTTTGTTTGCTGTAAAATTAATATGATCATGCTATCTGTGCATACAGGTATCTGTCATTTTTGTCCTGCAAACTTTTTTGAGCCTTCTGGTCAATTTGAAAAAAACAAACAAAATGCAGAAAGGCAGAAGTTTTGAAAATAGATTCATGAATATAATCACTAAGAAGAGGCAGATACTGTTACTGCCACCTGAAGGAAAGGCTGAAGCCCCTCTGTATTCAGTGCTGAATACAGTGCTGAAGCTCACTGTATTCAGTGAGCAGAGAGTCAAAATGGGAGAAAGAAATTACAAATATTCTAATCTTAGGAAGTGCTTCAATCAGAATTCATGCCTGATTAAACATCAGGTGAAAAAAGCCTCTCTTCAGTCAAGATTCCTCTCCTGAATGCATGCTCTGATGTCTTGCAAGGCATAAACAGCATTTGGAGCTTTTCATTTGGCAAAGGCATTTAGGACATCTTTGCAGTGTGGTTTCTCTGATGTTTATAAGGGCTGAACTCATGCTGTGCTGTGGCTTTAACGCAGCCCTGTAAAAAGTCATTCCAATACATTGCAGAAATCCACTGGAAACCAGACTTTGTTACTGTGCTACTCAGGAACTTCCTTCTTACTTGTTCTGTGAATAGTCCTGGTTAGTGCAAATAAAGATGGGTAAACATTGACTTGCAGGTAGTCAGGAATAAAAGGAATACAGAGATTACATCCATGGAATATTGTAGCTGATGTTTGCATACATAAAACTCTTAAAGAAGTAATTCATCAACCTTTATTAGGTCATGTCCATATATTGGTATGTCATTAACATTGGTAACGTTGTGTTGTTATAGCACGTGTGCAGAAGAGGATCAAATTACTGCAGATGTGTGAACCAAATCTTTGAAAATGTGATTCTTTTGGGGGGAAAAGAAATGTTGACTTAATATTACGCATTTTGTATATGAGTTTACGTATGAGGTGCAGGTGGTTATAGGGGTAAAAAAACAATATCTCATTTTATCAAGGAGACATTCAGATAAGGATTTATGTGTCCAAGGTTGTAGTAACTGAAATAAATAAATAAATACATACATACATACATAAATAAGCAGTGTATTGTATTATACAAATGCCAAGTTTGAACCAGCGAACAAAAGAAAGGATAAAATAAGAGAAGTTTTTGGATTGGCTGTCGTTTGTGAAGTCAGAAGTAGACTAGTGATATTAAAGACTCTCATCTCACTATTGCTTTGTTTTTAGCTTGAAAACAATATATTAGGCACAGTAGATCCAAATCCTATGGTTCTAAGTACACTGTTATTTTAAACCAAGGTGAATAAGAATTTACCTCGGTAAAAGAAGATCAAATTCCCTCATTTGTATCACAAAACAGCTGATTTTTTTTTTTTTAACCCTATGCATGATTCTTAATCTGTGAAGTGAAATTGGGCCTGTGTGGTATCCTGGCATTGCATCATTACCCTGAGCTCTTAGTGAAAGGTAAAAAATCTGAAAGCTTGAGGTGATTTCTTTGCTGTCAGTGTAACCTCTGCGATTTTTAAAGAAATCAAAAACTATCTGTATCAAAAGAAACACTAACTATAAAAGTAGTTACTAAAGGAAAAGCCTTCAGTCGTTTGCAAGAAGGAAGCCCAGTGAACACAGGCTATATGCAGGGAAGTTTAGATTTAAATTGACAACTGTATTTTTTTTTGTTTTGTAGGGTCAGGGTTTTTTTTCTTTTTTACTCCAACTTCAGCAGACCTAAAATCTTCATAAGTTAGCACATGCATTATAATTCACTTTAAAACATCCAATGATGGCCTGTATGTTGAGGACAGGAAATAGTAGAAAAAGCAAAGAGCATATGATTTCTGAGAACTTCTGTCTTCGTAACGAAATAGTAACCTAAGCATACAGGAGCCCCAGTTCAGCTATTTCTGCCCAGGTAAACTAGAATTCTAAAACACTATTTATAGATTTAAGTAATATGGAAGGTTTCATTTTTTACATTCTTTAGTCAATTCAAAAATAACTTTTCATGAGTGACAGATCTTCACAATAAAAAAAGCTTGTGAAGTTGTCTCGGTCTGAAATCCTGTACTTCTGTGGTTGCAGATCGATAGCATAAACAGTGTGCAGCATCTTCTTTAAGTGTTGTAAAATGGGAAAACCAAATGGTTAACCTGCCTGAGTAGGTAGTATCTGAGGGATTTTGTTGACACTGTTGATGTTATTAGTTGATGGAAGGCAGAACTTTGGATAAACTGAAATGGCTCAATAGTAAACTTCACCTTGAAGGATGCTGAGGACCTGCTTGAGAAATTCTGGTTGTACTCTGCTTTTGAAGTAGTTGTGAGTTCTGCTCAGCTTTTATTCGCATACAACAATATTCATTCCCTGACAGAAATTGTATCAAGGATTGTGTATTAATGTATTTGAAGCAATCTGTAGAAGCACTATACGCAAATAGTATATGTGTTCTTAAAACACTTGGCATTTTGGGGGTAAAAGGTATTTTAATAAGACATGTAGTACTGCTTCAATGCTTTTATTTTTGGTAATCATCTGATCTTTTTTACATATCTATATGACTCAAGAGCCTTAATATAATTTCCAAAAAGAGAATACTTTATTTAGGAAGCAATTCAAGATCTAGAATCCTAATATTTCAGTCTTACTAAATAACAGAACAAAAATTATTTAAAAGCAAACTATCTCTCTGAAAATGTCGTTCTTCAACTAAAAAGCATGGTTTATCAAAGCATCTGATATTTATTCATAAATACATCTACTTGCAGTTGCCATTTAGGCCATCCCATTATCTTACTACTCAACATCTTAAATGTTAAGTAATACTAATCAAGTCCTTAAAATGTGATAAGTTATACTAATGTAAAAGTGGAATTTTTGTCTTTCAATGGCCATGTAAGTATTTGCAGCTTCTAAGGGAAAGAGGGACAGCTTTAAAGACAGTTTAGGGGGTAGAAGTGTCTGTTTGACTCATGGCCTGACTGATATCTGTATGTGCACTGTGAATGTCCATTATCTCATCTGGGAAAAGGGGAATCTTTTGAAAAGGACTTTTTGCTCCAGTCTTTGCCTTGCAGAACATGCTATAATGAATGTGCTCCATGACCAAAATCCAGGCATCAGTGTAAACAAAATCCTGTGAATTCCTGTGTTCACCTTCTGACCAACTTAAGCGCTGCTGTTAAGTTACAAATTATGAGATTTCCAGTTTCTTGTGTATATATGGGGTCCCTGCTTCAGTTTTAACACAGTGAAGGCCTGTGGGTTTATTTTCTGCCTTTTCTATTTTAAAGGTCGACCTGTGTCTGCTTTTTACAGAAGGAAACTTTGTTACTTCTGGTGTAAGACCAGAGTTTCAAAGTGCCAGTGAGAGTTTTTCTGTCTTTCCACCTACCAAAGGCTGCCCTTGTGCTATGTGATCCATAGCTCTGCTTCCCTCTGTTTTGAAGAGAACGTATTAGGATGAATTTTGAATCATTTGTGTTCTTAGGAAGAAAACAGACTTACACAAATTCCTGTGGTAAAGACTCTGAAAGGGACTGTAAAAACTGTCTGAGCAGATTGATATCACCTTGTTAAATGAGTAAGAGTTTAACATGGTTCATATTAGCTTGTCAAGCCACAGTGGCTGTGTTTACATGAAAAACTGATGTTCTCTTGCCTTGTGTCCACATGTGTATTTGGCTTACATAAAACCAGAGTGCACTCGGCCTTCTGGAGCATTTAGCAGGAGCACCAGACCAGACTTGCTGCATTCCACATCATTTGTGAACATAAGATAAAGCCAATTTCAAGATCTGAGCAAGAATGCCCTTTAATCATGCTGCATACACATGGAAATCAGTGTCAGAAGCCAGATGTATGAAAGAAAAACATTTTTCTCCTTTAACTTTCTGTCTCCCTCGGGCATTCTTATCGATGACCCAAATGCTCAACTTCATATCCAGAAGTTTTCCAGCATGTTGCTCTCATTTAATTTCTGAAATTTTTCTGCAAGTTTTCTTGCCCTCTCAGTATTTATTTCTTGTTCTTCATGTAAGCTAATTAAACGTGATGCTGATGAAGCAGAGGACAGGATGTTTCATACAAAACGTTTCTCCAGATAGATGAAATTCACAAATGAGGATTACTGTCTGGCCTAAGGAGAATCAAAAAAAAATTACGAGAGATGTTTACAGCACAGCAGTGTTTTAGCACAGAGGCAAAAAATAAATGCTCTACAAAATTACTGTGTCACTGGAAGTGTTAGACATTAAGCAATATAGGAAAAGATTAACAATAAGAGATAATTACTGTAATTTGGCAAGTAGATTAGGGAACATAAATAAAATAAGGAACAATATGAGCAAGTGCAATCACAAAACATAAAAGGCTGCAAGTTATAGGAAATGATTGTTGTTCTTCAGAAAAAGGCAAGAACAGTAGGCAGGGAAGGCAATAGAGTCATAAGGCTTTGAGAGTCATTTTCCTGCTTTGTGATAGACACTGCTGGTTAGCTGGGTTTAGTACAAGTACTGGAAAATTACCTGCCATGTGAACAGTTACAGTGTTGTAAACTGGATGTTATTGAATGCATGCTGTAAGAGTGATCAGAAATTACAGATAGATAAAGCATATGTTTGTACGTGTAACTGATACTGTCTTAGAGCAGTTATTAATTTATGCTATCTGCTTTATTGATGAATAATAAGAGAAGATGTACATGGATTTGTGTTAAATATTCTGTTCAATTGAATTGTTTGGGAATCTTCATCACTAAAGCAGAGTGGATTATAAAATAGTAGATCAGTATCTTAAATGCTGTCAAGCACTGTGACATACCACCCAGGCTTCCGTGCAGTGAAGAATTTCCAGGGATCCTTACAATAAATAAATCCTGGGTTCTCCTGTTAATTTATTGGGTGCTATTGTTTCAGAGGAGCATACTGCTCACAGCATACCAGCAGTCCAGTATTCTCTTTCTTTTTCTTCTTTATACAAAAGGTTCCTAGGTCCCATCTTCATGCTATGCCATTTTTAGTTCCTTTGACACAGCTCTTCCAAGTCATTACATTTTTCCCTTGAAGAGAAGAGCCAATGCCCAGTATTATTTCACTTGGTACTTAGAAGGCCCTTAATATATTCACAGTTTAGGTGGTTATAAATATATCAGCAAAACAGGTAATGCCATTAAAAGTACCTTTCTGAAGAACAGGAATTTGAAGAATAAATTTTGTGTATCAGACTCAACTTTCCTCCTTCACAGTTCATGAGAAGGAGAAATGGGGGTAGTGCATTATTTTAAACAAATTTCTGGGTTTATGTTGGCATACTCAAACCAGTACAGGGTGGAGAAGTTTTACAATTCAGTTATAGCTGACTTTTTCTTCCCCCAATATCTTGTTCTGTCATAGTTGTGATGAGTCTCAAGCCTCTTTCACATTTGCTTTTCTTTCTGAGATCCATGCAGAAGAAAATTGAAGGGGGTTAGGCTACATGGTCTTTCTCTTGGCATCTTAATTAATTTCTTATACGTTTTATTTCATTTATATGTTTTTGAACTTCTGTGGAAATGAAAACAAAACAGGACTGCACAGTGCTCTCTTTATTTACTTATCTGCCTGTGTTGCTTATCTTATCTACCTTTTCTGTTCAGTGATGTTTGCTGCTGCTCTATTTGTCTGGATTTCTTTCTTACAACTTTTCCTGGTTGTTTAGGAGTTTTATTTGCTGTTATTTCCTTATTGCATTGAATTCTCTGTGAAAACCTTCTCTGACATTTCTTCACTTCTCACTCGGGTTTCTCTTGATTTGTTGCCAACCTTTAAGAAATAAGCAAAATGTTTTGGAAATTATTTATCTACATTGTAAGTATTAAAGGTTTGAGTCTCCTTTCTGCAATGTACATGCCTCCTACCCTCTCATTCAATTCCTCTCTCTGCAGTGTAGCTTGAAATACTGGAGTGTGAAAGTTCTTTGGGACAGGAACCATGGCCTCCTCTTTAAACTGTGAGGCATCTAGCAACTGATTCAGGTCTTATATTTGTTTCCTGTAAATATTCTTTAATGAATTATTATTTAGTAAAAATATTTAATATTTAATATTATTAATTGGAATTAATACTAGTAAGCAGTGCCTTTTAGGAGGGAGGGGGAAGATTACAGCAAAGTTCTATTTTTGATACCATAAGAAGTGTCTCTAAATTCAATTCTTCTGTCATTTTTTCTGGATTCTCATTATTATCTGCCCCAATTGACTGAGTACATTTGCAATACACATTGCTATTGATGTTTTTTTGGCAGAAAAACTAAGGAGGGCATCAGTTCAGTAAGTTGCAGCACAAAAGCAACATTTGTCAGAAATTTTTAGCCTTAAAGAGAATCACTCTCTTTATAGCCTGTGGAATTTCTCATATTTTCTTTTTGAACCTGTTATTAGTGTATTAGGAAAAACAACTCTATATTAATACTTTGAAACAGTTTGAAATATATTGCTTTATACTGTTCACTTTTATGTTGTCAGAATGAATAAGTGACCATAATTTTTGTATCATTTTATGCAGTGATACTGTTGACACCAGTTAAGTTAACCTGTACACTTTGAAGCCTCACTGATAATTTCTGTTGCTTGGGCTTTTCCTCAAGTTTGTACCTTGAGGTCTGATGGAGGTGCTGGAGGGCAATGAGTTGTGCTGGGCTGCCTGCCTGCCCAGCTGCCTGCTGTGAGCCACGGGTCAGTTTATAAAAGTGCCTCCTGTCACCCAGAGAAGAAAGCAATGTGGTGCCTCTTGTAGGCAGAGTGCTTGTGTGCCCCGTGGTACCACTGTGTGACATCAAGTGTCCAATCAGCCAGGTAATAATTGTTATCCTCTTGTGGTTTTGTTTCTTCAGAGAATGTGAGATGTGAGGATGGTGGAGCGCTCCCTTTTCCAGCACTGGCAGCCCAGGTTTTCACTCACTCAACACACCAGTAGAAATCTGGCAGTTCCCTTTATGCAGAATATTTCTGTATCTAAAGATCCATTAAGCAAAGGAAAAATCCTTTCAGTCCTGATTTATCAAATACAGAGGAAATACTAATATTTTCAGACTTTTATGCTATCATACAGCAGTAAGAAAAACTGGATACAGCAAGAGTATCTGTTCTTTCTTCCTCTAGCTCTCAGTACTGAGAGTGAAGGGATGAAAAGAAACAAATTCTAATGTAATTATTGGGTTAATTATCTATTAATCTCATGCTTCTTGAGTTATTTTCTTTGAGAAGGAGTAGAATCCTGGGGACAGAGCTCTTATCCCCACAAATCTTCCAGTATTGAATCACTCTAGCTATGGTTTGCATTTAAGTCTGATAAAGTCTGCTAGAACCTAGAATCTGTACACTTAATTAAGTCCCCTTGATATAACCACTTTGTCTAAAACTGCTAATACTTTATAGACAACTGCATCTTTCTTAAAATTTTACCTGCAGTAGAATAGAGAAGTTGGAATAACTCAAACATAATATTTATTAGCACTTACAGATGACTTCATCCCACAGCTTTTGTACTAGTCTATGAGTATTATTAAAGTTCAGTGTAAGCATCTGAACATTATAGGTGGGCAAGCAGAGAAGCAGAATGGTTGAAATAAAATGCTAGAACATGCAAAGTCAGCAGAAGAGCTGAAATAAAGCTCAGTAAGTCTGACTTGCAGTTTTCTGCACATTCTGTGAAACTAGAATACATTCTGGTTTTAGTATTTGCTCTTTACAGTGATTATTTCATATTTTTTTCCAGTCACTAGTCAGGACAAGCTCAGAGGTATTTACTCTGAACCACTAGTAGGTCAAGGAAAAAATGATGGTATCATCCTTTCAGCTGTAATGGCCAGATGCTGAGTCTGAGTTTGACCAGGATTCTTTCTTCAGATAAGTAGATTGGGCATCGTTTTCCCTCTAGGTCTATTTGTGATTGTATTTCTTTTTCCAGTGCATTCAATAATATAGATGCCTCAGATTATATATCTTAGCTGAAAACATACATTTCTTTTTTACCAGTATTGTAGTAGAAGTAATTCTAAGTAAAAATTGTTTCTTTAAAAATAGAATGGAAATTGTTTTGGACACACTTCCCTTTGTGACAGATTTGAGTGGACAAGCAGTACGTTAATTATGTTTGCTTTAAATGGACTATTACAAGAAAGGAAAGAAAAAAACCTAGACTGTCCAATTTTTCAGTACAAATGTTCTGTTACTTTACTGCTAAGCTTTGTGTTGCTGATCGAAGCACTGTCCCAAGGCTTCTGCCAAGCACCATGTTGTTTGTGTGATAGGAGGGATTTGGTTACAGTCAGGCAAGTCTGAAAAATGGTAAACTGACAGCAAATCTGGGATAATGGTTGGTAAGGCAGCTTTTGTGGTCACGTGCTTTTATTTGATGTGGTTCCTTGTGTCTCTTGTGCCAAATGGTGTAATGTACTAAAGTGATGAAACTGCAAAAGAAAAAGAAGTCAACTATTTACTTCAGCAACAAAGGAGAAAGAGAACAGGGAAGGAGATCAAAGCCCTTAACATGCCTCTCAAAATAGGAAAAAAGACCAAAAAGAACAGAATTTCTTTCCACATGCTTGAGGCTGCTTTTGGATATAGCCATCACAAGTAATAAACCCTTTAAATGCTCATGTCTGTCTGCAGTGTTCTTCAGTTCCAAAATACAGCAGGTATTACAGAGAGTTAAAAAGGGTGCATCTTGGTAAAATAAAGGGCTGTAGTCTATAAAGTCTAAAGTCTATTTCCATCACTAGTACATAGATTTGACAATGCTTTGACACTGGCCACACTGACAGAAAAGCTCGTAATCACTTTAAACCCATATAAAAGGTCTTTCCACTCAGAGGCAAGTTTTAAAATTGTTTACATTTTCAAAGTTAGACAAATCTATAACTCCATCATTCACAGGCATTGAACTTTTCATTTCCCTATTTTCTGTGTTTTGCAGAAAGAATATATTGGAGTTACAAATCTTGAGAGCAGTCAATATTATGTACCACTTTTTTTGGTATAAAGCTGTTTAATGCTATATCACACTGTATTCAGGATAAGTATGATTCTTAGAGTTCTGGACCTCCTTACCCAAATACACATTTTCTACTCTTCCAGAAAAAAGCCCAAAACCTCCTATCTGGTAAGGTACGTCCTTTTAAGAGTATGGCTTTTCTGTAGATGGTCTTTTCTCTGTGATACTTGTTTCACAGAAAAGCTTGTGCAAATTTTGGAAATGGGGAATGGGAACAGGTGTGGGGGGGCACGGAACATAAACTGTATTATGTCTGCACAGGTCCTGAGCTGTGGTAGCATAACCTGTGTTAGCACTTAACTCTTTAAACTGAATGTAGAGGGTAGTCTGAAGTAATCCTCATTTTTCAGACTTAGCTCAAAAGTTTCCCAGCAATCTAGAGTAACCTGCATTTTTTTCTCTTTGGAGAAAGAGGGAAGCAAAATGAATTGCAGGGCAGAGGCAGTGCAAATGAAAGAGTTTAGGGGAACTAGACAGGCCCAAGAGTTGTAGGGAAGGGGGTAGGGATAGGAATAAGAGCACCTCTCTCCATGCCTGTAAGTGTGCCTTGCTAAAGCACCCAGTATTCTGAGCTTGAAACTTGCAAGTACCCTTCTTCTCTAATGAAGTGATGCTTTTAAGGAAGGGCAAATGACTGGTTCTTTACCTGTAAATACCCAAGAACAAAAACAGTCACTTCTCTAAACTTGTGAATTAATGCTTTGCCATTTCTTGAGGATGATTTCTTGAGAAAGACATTTTAATTAATTATATGTTATCAAAAATGTGAAAGAATTTTGCATTTTGTATGTCAGCCCGAATAAATAAATCCATTGAGTGACAGACAGAGCAAGTCACTTGGAATGCACCAGTCAACAGCAGAAGTGTAAACATACTCCAGCTATGCTTTCTGAACTTGTATTTCAGCATGTCACAGAACAAAACTTCTATTAATGCAGGCTGACTGCTGCACTTGTTGAATTCAGTAGTGAGTTCCTCACAAAATGCAATTTAATTCACAGACCGTGGATCAGAACCACGTTGTGATTGACTGTGGAAACCCAGGAGGACAGGACCTTGCTGCAAAGGAGTCTCTGCTCTGTCTTAAAATGAGATGTATGAAGTTGCTTTGCAGAGCTGAGTAGGCTTAGAGTAAGAGCAAGCAAATAAAATTCTGAGGCCAGCAAGTCTTTATTCCAGCATGTTTGTACAACCTTATCTCTGAGACAAGTAGATCTACCATGTGTTTAATCTTCATCTGGTACTAGTCGAAGTGTAATAGCGTCCCTGAAGACTGTTGCTTCATGAATTGTTAAAACTACAGAAAATACCAGACTCTTAGAATTCTAGCCTTTAAAAAGTAGCAGTTTATTGGAAAAAACAGTGTAAAAATCAAACACAATTCAATTGATTGTACTGAAACTAGCCTTACTCTGGCAGCTGTAGGGGAGCAGTTGTCAGTGCTTCATCATCATATCTCTTGATGCTTTTTGTTTAACGTTTTTTGTCGTCTTGATAAAATGAACATGGGGTTTTTTTGTAAGGAGTGTATAGCACTGATACTGAGAAGGAAAGCTTGGTTGCAAACAGAGTTGTTTAAGATCTGTGCTCCAAGAGGCCCAACTATCTGGAAAGCAGATTTGACATGCAGCAATCTTTAGCTTGTGCTAGTGAAATACTTTCCCAAATTGAATGTCCTTCACTATAAAAGGCTTCTTACAGCACTTTGTTTAGCACTTTTTTTTTTGACTGGACTGTGAGGTACCTCAAAAAGCAGCCTTAGATATTGAGGTTCATGGCAACATTCCCTTGCCTAATTGCCTCCATTTTGCACCCTTTACAAGTTCTTCTTTGACATTGTGCAAGTCTCTTCTTTCTCCAGTTGCAGGTTTATTATAAGTCAAATGAATTATTACGGCCTCTTGCCCAGTCTCAGGGTTGTGAGGTACAGCAAATATGTTCCTTTAACATGACAGAGACATTGTAGTACAGCAGTCAAATCAAACTTTGAGCGATAGCTTCTTTACGTGTTCAAAAATAAAAGGTAAATATCAGTGTAATGAGGCAGATGAATCTTAATTGCTAAGTGTTTATAGACAGTTTTGAGATGGTCAGAGGCAAGGTCCTGTGCAAATGCAGTGTTTTATTAGAATATTTAATAAGCAGATTCTCTGACCCAATAGAGGGAACAAAGAAGCCTGTCCACTCTTAATTTTCCCTACCCATAATTATTTCTATAGAGCATAAATTACATATTGTACAGCTTTATTCTGTTTTCAGAGGCTAATTATACTAGAAATTCCAGCCTTCTTTCTGTGGAGGGACCTCTTTCTCAGAAACCACACCTTTTAGCAGTCTGTCTTTCATTTGAGAAGGGCTGGATTTCCATTTATGTCAACACACTTTTACGGGCTGACTACTTTCAAGAGATGGATACAGGTAAAATGGGAAACCCTTACTCACAAATCATAATTATTCAGTCTGGAAGATATATAGTATGCTGATGATATAGGAGCGAAAGCTTTTTTTTGCATGTGTAGTCTGTTAGAGATGACTCTTAATTTCATACCTGCTATTGTAACTGAGAGAGAAGCCTGTAATTCCTGTTGTAGTCATCTGAGCATCTTCAGTGGTATGTCCATGCTGCAAGGGAACTTGAACTTCGTGTCAAATGAGGCAAGGCAGGATGCAAAGTGGACAGTACCAGTTGCTCTGTGTATGAGATTGGAGGCTTTTATGTATATATTTACATAATATGTGAGGAGTTTAATGAACTGGAAGTCAGGGTCCTAAAGTAAGGTTCACAACCCACTTGTAACATACCAGGAGGCCAAGTTTTCCATTCTTCCGTGTTACAGATCGATGGACCTGCTGTATTTGCAATTTTGTAAGAACATATTGTTTCAGAAATGTTCCAACTTTATAATCATCTCATAGTCACACTTCACTGCTTTTAACCATCCACAAGTTGCAAAATTATATTCTTGTGTGAATAATTTTAGTAAGGGGTTAGCAGCAAGGAAACTGAATTCTGTTTAAAAAAAAATCCCATTCAAGTCTTACTTCTGCTGGAAAAGTTTGTTTGTTTTTTATGTAGCTGTGGTGTACTCAGGGCTTTTTTTTCATCATTACATATGCAAAATCCAGACCTGCAGAACTGTTCCATGTGGTGAACAGTCTGCTAAACCCAGACTGTTTTGCCTGAGTAGCAGATTTCCATATACCTCATTATGAGTTTGGGATTTTTTTTGATTTATGTAGGCTCTGTTCCTTCAAAGGGATGTATGACTGTAGACCTTTATACCTACCAAAGTGGTTTCTTATCAATTACTGAGGAAAATAAGAGACCAGATCCTGCTGGAGAGTAAGAGACTTGTTTTGCAGAGAAGAACTTTTCTTTCTAGCCAGTGTAATTTGTCATGGAAACAGCATGTAAACAGGAGGCCACACAAAGTAACTTAGCTCTTGAAGCTTTTTAATGGTTTCCAAGATGGTTCTGGATGGTTAGTGAATGATGTAATCCACAGTGTGTAATGCAAATTTTGATTTGGTAAGGGACTATAAAGAAAGATTTAGGTCAGTGCTGCTAGAAGGAAGTAGCATGGACTTTACCTAGTCGTTGCCTTATACAGCCAGATTTAAATAAGTGTTAGATGTTTCCACACCAAAGAAGCTATTATCCTGAGTAATAGCAGGTGTGCTTCAGTTTTCTGTCCTTTGATAAAGGCAAATGGTTAAGCTGCCTAAATACATCTCTGAAGTTACCTTATTTGTCTGGATTTCTACCATTCAGATATCCAGTATGTGCGTGGACAGAATTAATATCCTTGTTTTTGTTATTTCTTACTGGGCATGACCAAAATCATAGAACCATAAAATATAATCATAAACCAATGTAGATGGGCAAGAAGGAGCTTATCTGGCCAAGCCACTCCTCAGAGCAGGGCCAGTTTGTGGCCCTGTGGTTCAGCTGAACTTTGAGCACCTCTGAGGACGGAGCACCACTGAGCCCCACTCCAGTGAAGCCTCTGACTCCCATCACCTCTATAATTTTCCATTAGATAATTGAAGGCATCTGTATGCCCTCAGCTTCCCTCCTCAGTATGCTTCCTCTGCAGTGTGCTCTGAAGACTGAACAAGCCCATTTCTTTCAGCATCCTCCTTACATCATCATGTACCTGATAATCTTTCTGATCCAGTGCCCCCTTGATTTAGTAGGTTAACATCTGTGTTCTATTGGGAAGTCCAGAAATGGAGTAGATGATGTGATCGATACTTTCATCTGGCCATCTATGACTCCTTGGTCCCAATTATTTTGATAATTGTTAGCTGCTTTGACTGAAGGTGAGTCTTGGAATAGCTGAGGACTTCAGGTCCTCTCCTCCCCCACTAACAAGATATGTGAACTACAGTACTCCACATCTTATTGGTGAGGGCTAAGAAACAGAACTGTTCACAATGAAAAAGCTATTTCCTGATAGAATGTTTTGTGTTAGTGATACTCTTGATTTAAGTGGTTAATTTACAGTGGGTCATGGTATAACCTGTTTTTATAGATGGTATCTCTCAATACTTTTTATTATCACCACAGCATAACATATACTTCCTCTTGGCCCTCTGACTTCAAGAATAGGGAAAGAGGACTATGCAGAAATAATTTTCAAATCCCAGGGACGATACATGCAATGTATTCTTAAATTAACTTATTTTTCTAGTGCGCTTGGAGGATCATCTGCCCTTCACATCCCAGCCTTTCCTGGTGGAGGTTGTCTCATTGACTATGTACCCCAAGTATGCCAGCTGCTAACAAACAAGGTAAGCTGCTGCAGACAATCAGTTTTCCTTTCCCTTATGCACTGTACTGCATTTCCACAGACATCATTATTCTTCTGCCAGGTATTCAAAGCAGGCATACTTAGGCTGAGCTACACAGGGAATACCTTCTTGGTAAGAGCTGGGCACCTAAACACAACCTTGAATAGAATGACTCCTTTAGGTAAACAAGTGAGTTTGGGATCAGATCCTGGAGCAGTTTTTTTCTTACTGCGACATGTTATGATTTAGGATAAAATGTTATTGTATTGTACAACACTGCATTGTAGTATACTGGCTTTTAGTAAATACAGATGTGTAGTTTGCATATTATTGTTCTAGTTGCAAGTTCTCATACCCCAGTCATTGTAGGTTTTGAGTGCTTTCTGTGATTTTTCTTCTCAGATGTTTCCTCCAGATGAACTGAATCAGCAGTTTCTTTGGATGTTTATACAGTAAAAGCTACTTAAGGTTGCTGAAAAGGTTGTGTTCCAGTTAGCTTACTGTTCAAACAAAAAAGAACGATTACAGTATTTTGAAAGTTTCTCCATTATTTAAGTATAATTTTCAAAAGAAGGCTCTGGGGTCAACATCTAGAAATTTACCTATTACAGACTTCCTATTTGTATATTATTTTTACCTTCAATTGTCTAAATGAAGAAAATAATTTTATCTCTTAGAGAAAGTTCTTCAGAATGTGTTGCCATAATTATGTTGGAATCTATCATTAGAATTGTTTTTGTTGTGGTTTTCCGTTAAAATTACTTTCTGTTTTTAAAATCTGCAAGTACACCGGGCTGTTTTTATCCTGTCTTAAACGAAGTCACTTAAGCAAACTTATCATATGTTTTCCTCTTCCCAAAATAACATTTCAGATCCTACACAAAGCCTTCAAAATAATCTTAGTGTTTTATAAAATACAATGTTTCAATTTATAAATAGAATTTAAGTTATACAAGACAGCTCTCAGCAATGGTTGTATCAAGACTTTTTCAGGAAAGCATTTAGGAAATTTTAGGAAAGCATTTGCCAGCCAAGGAGTTCTAGTATTGCCATAGCCAAGAAAATACTCTTCCTGTTCTTTTCAGTGGGGGAGAAAACGTTCCTAAAATGCTAGTTTTTGTTCGGGAAAGCAAAGGAATTTACACAGGAAATCACATATAGAACCATACTGTAAGTACTTCCAAGTCACCAAGTCAGTTGTAACCCAGATGTCCTTGCAGCCTGGTGACACATGCGTTGTTTTTGTTATGGGTCAAACCCTGCTCACGCTGTTCTCCTAAGCGATGTGATCCAAATCCACAAGAAAACATACATGGTGTGAGGAGAACTTTGCTTTAAGTCTCCAAATTAAGCATTGTTGGATTTTGTCTGTGCCAGGATGGAAGTCTTTTGAAACCCAGAATGCATCAGAAACTGATGCTTGCAGTTGAGTAGGTGGCTCCCTGAGTCAGCATGAAACCAGTGAAAGAGCTTAGTGTTCAGAAGATTTTGTTGGAGGTGCAGTCTTCAGAAAACACCCAAGATCAGTTGTGCAAGAAATTTAATTTTTTTATTCTCTTTTATAACCAGAATGTTATTTTGATACTTAACCTACTGTCAGTTCAGATATCACAGATTTCTACTCAAACTTCAGTAAGGCAAGGCATTTCTTTCTTTCAGTCTTTTCTTGCGCAGTTAAAGAGTGCTTCAATCTATTGTGAAAGACTTAAGTTTCAGTCAGATGTGATTGAAGAGATTTCTTTACAAGATATTCTGTGTGCAAGATCCAGAGTTTGTTTTAAAGGCATTTTAGGATTCTTTAGGGAAATCATGCTAAATGTAAGATTCAGAACTTCTACCATGTCAAACATAAATCTTCCTTGACAAGAAGTGTATGACAAACTGGGCTTTGGGTTTTTTAATCTTTTTATAGCTCTGGCTTTGTTTTCTTTCTTTTTTAAGGTACAATATGTTATTCAGGGATACCATAAGAGAAGAGAGTACATTGCAGCTTTCCTGAGTCACTTTGGAACGTAAGTTTTCTTCCAACGCATATTTTTCTGAAGTGTGGGGGAAACTCATTTGCTGCATATGTTTTGTGGCTGTGTGGCTGCTGTCCACTGGATGAGATGAAATCTAGTCATTTTTTGACAGAATGATGTGTACAGATTGTCTCTCTGTAGCAATACTGGAATGTACTTCAGCATTATTTCACTTCTCTGCCAGTGGCCAATCTGATTTCTCTAGAAAATAGGTGATGATGGGAAAGGAACAGTAGGGATTTTCCTTGTGCAGAAGAAATGGGTTCATTTCTGAATAAATTACTTAAGGGGTCTTACACTAATAGGCAGTGACTGAGGTGGGACAATGGGGAAGCAGGTGTGGTTCCGAGCCTTGCAAGAGCAAGAAACTGCTGCTCAGTGTAAAGGCAGGACTGGGAGACCAGCTGTTTTCCCACCGACAACCAATATTTTGTCTCTCAAGAGAAGAGGCTCTTGGGTCATGTTGCCTTTCTGCAAAGGAAGGGTGCATGGCCAGGCATGATGACACTTTTGTTAGCTTCACAAATCAATTAATCAGGGCTACCATGGCACTGTGAAGGGTTGGCACTTCGGTTTCCTGCCTAAATTCTGACTTGAGCTGGAGTCCAAGCCTTTAGCTAATTGTGATGAGGGGTTTCTGCTTCCGAGGGGTGATGCCAATGACATGGATATTCGGGAGCCCTTCAAATCCCAGGTCTCTCAAGTGAGGTTTGGAAAACAGGTGGCTTCCAGCATGCACCCAAATTTAATACAATGATAAATAGATAACGATAACTTCAACTGCACATATGAGTAGACAGTCAGTGCAAGCTTAATCTTTATCAAGAGGTTTCCTTTTCTTCTGAGCAAACCGTATTGTAGAAACAGCCGCGTGTGCCTATGACTGTATGACATCTGCAGTGTGGTTCATGAGTTCTGATACCGCTTCAGACTTAGAGAATACCACCTTCTGATGGTTTTAATCCATCTATTGAACAAGTATTCTATATGGAATTTTTTGTTAGGGTCTCATGTTTTATATTTTTTATGTATAGTCTTCCAAATTTTCAAATTTAAACTCTTCTCAGCCTGCTTATTTTCAGTTTTACCCTCTCACTCACTACAGAAATGAAAAATAATCTTAATTTGAGTGAGGTACAGGGAATTTGTGTGTTTACAGCTTTTATCAATTTAGGACTGCAGAGGTGGTGGCAGGTCTCCATTCAAAAGTGTATTTCAAACTGAAAATGCCCTTTCTTTGGGTAAAAACCTCCAATGCCACAGCATAATTAAGACAATTACTAAGATTAAAAGTTTAATCTAATTTACAATTAGCTCGAAAATTGTACCTGCTAATAAAAAATAAATCCTGGAAGATTCTGAACAAACAAACCAAAAATAACAATCCCTGTATTACAAAATGTACATATTCATCATCCAGTATTTGAAGGTAAAAATTGTATTCATTTTTTTGTTGGTTTTTTTTTTTTTTTGTTGATAGTGGTGTGGTGGAATATGATGCAGAAGGATTCACAAAGCTTACTCTGTTGCTGATGTGGAAAGATTTTTGCTTCCTTGTTCACAGTGAGTAACACTTGCCTCAGGCATAAATGTCTGTCCTCTGAAGAAACAAGTTCAAAAGGGAAAATGTACAATTACAGGAAACAATTTTAAAGTTTTAGCTATTTTTATCCAGTGCTTAATCTATTTTTGATGTGACTTAGAAGACACAAAATCTCAATTGTATCTAGAGAAGGGGAGAGAATGCACACCAATAGTGAAATGTTGGCTTTACAGAATGCCAAAAGGGTCTTGGGAAGGTTTTCTGGTAATTGGACTCAAGATTAAGTTCACTGTTGTAACTTGGCTTTTTAAAAGTGTTAGTGATGACGACTCAACCCAGGAATACCTAAAATCATCTGTAACTGTCGGGAATTAATGCATTGATAACAACTGTAAAGACACTTCATGTAGAGAAAATTTATCACATAAGAAATAACAGCATATTGTCATTAGGATCCAAAACTTATTCCTAGACTGAAATGTGTAGGCAAAACTGTCCTAACAACATAGCTACGTTTGCTGTCATTTAAAATTTTTTAATAAAGATTGTATTGCTATCAAAAAGACATTCTTAATTTAAATACATAGGAATTACTCCATGTGGAAATTAGTAAATGTGGCTTTGATACTGCCTTTTACATATTACCTTAAGTTTCAATTTCTGTTTTTCCTTGTGGTAACGTGAGATTCACAGGTATCAAAGATATTTTGATCTGGGGAAATTCAGTCACGTAACTCTTTAGATTTGATTGTTACACTTCTTATTTATGTTTAAAATTATTACACTGCAATAT
Organism: Promerops cafer; assembly: GCA_013398275.1. NCBI lineage: Eukaryota > Metazoa > Chordata > Aves > Passeriformes > Nectariniidae > Promerops > Promerops cafer. The sequence continues at coordinate 374,168 of VZSE01015288.1, forward strand.
GGACAGCTGCAGCATTGGTGTTTGATAGCATTCTAGCACTGGATTCTTTCATATTGCATCATCTTTTATTGTGGGCTCGCTTTTCATGCGGAGAACTCATGCTGTCTTAATGACATCACAGAATTTTGTCCCAGAGTTCTTAATGTGGGAAGTCAGGATAGCTGTTGTTCAGAGAAGTCCTTCACCCTGTGTTGTATGGAGATCATAAAAAATGGTCTCACTAATCCCTTTCCTTCTATGTCCTAAGATTACCTTACCACACATTAATGATCTTAAGAGGTCTAGAAAACTCAAACCTGAAATTAAAACACTTCCATCATGTTATTATAATTTATGTTGAGGGGGAAAAGTAGAATTGAAGTGGTATTTTTAGGAAAATTATCCTCATGAAGTCTTTACTTATATTTCAACTACAGTGGAGAACTGGTCACTGGTCAGTTGTCTTAACACTCATGACACTGCTTTATGTACAGCCTTCCTGAAGATTTCCTACCTTTCTTACTCCCCAACATATTTGGGTTAATTTAATCAATATTAAAATTCCTGTGGATTTGATTTGTGCTGTGAGATAATATACCTTAATACATGTTGAATCACTTAGATTTCAGGGGAATCAAAATTCAAATTTCTGCTAAATAACAGAGCAGGTTTTAACTGTGTAATATTCATGGTATTCAATTAAACTGGCATGAAAGCTACAATTATAACTGAATAGTTTATCACTATGTATTAACCCTGTGGCCTTAGAAATCTTACAGTGGCTTAGCTGTGTAAGCCATTGCATCACTCACTTGTTGAACAATTCAGTGCAAAAGCATTTCTGGTCCATGCACTGAAGGATATTGCAATGAAAGGACCGAAACCTGCACTTCATTTCCTGAGTGAAGTAATGTGGCTTTCATCTCCTAACCGCTGACATAACTATGTATATTATGGTTGAATACTTAGCAAGCATCTAATAAAATGTCTGGGAAAGATAGCAATAAGTTGAAAACTGTTCTACTTTATATATTTATTATAATATGTAGATAAAGTATTCAGAGGAGAGTAAATAGGCCAGTATACAGCAAGCACTGTGGGAAATTAAATGAAAGGAACCATAGTAAATTTTATTGGGCATCTAAATTTTGGTTAAAATTTTAGGTTTGAGATTGCAGTTTAGGTGAGATTTATAAACACTAACATGAGTCGTATTTCCTTTAGAAGATGGATTCAGAGCTTTCCAAAATAACTATGGCATTGTTTTGCAGCTGTTTGCATTGAGAGTTCCAAACTTGTTTGGACACTAGGAAGCAAAAAACAGAAGTTGAAATTATTCAGAATAGTTTTATTGAGTAAAGTCAGCCAAAGAGGAGAGAAACAGAAAAATAGTTCTGAACTGCTGAAGCCAAATAACCTTAGAACAATTTCATATGCTAAAAAAAAAAAACACTCGTGCTGTAGTTACAGAATGAAGAGCAGAGTCTACCCACTCTACCTTAAAATACCGAGGAGCTACCTAGTTGCAAACTTAATCATTAGACTAATGAAGCTGCTGGAGTTATTATATTAGATCAAAGACTAGTCAAAGGAACTGTTTCTCTAGTGGTTTAGTTTTAAGAATTAATCAAGTGCTTTCAAATATAAGACAGAAGAAATAAACATTTAGAGAAGTTCATGCATCCGCATGGGAAAGGAAATCGTTAATCAGGCTTACTGCTTTTGATACTGATACTGTTTATGAGTAAGTCCCAGTATGAAGCTTTGTAAGTAAACTTCAATAGACTGCTCACTTTTCAATAGACTTTCTCTTCTTGTTTATAAATCAGCTATGATTAGTTTTTGGAGACAGATATTTCCTTGTATTCTTGTTCCTGTATACAGTTTATGTATTTATACCATATATAAATTGGAGTATCATTTAGGTTGGAAAAGAGCTTTAAGATTGAGTCTGGCCATAAACGCAATAACCAGTCAATACTAGATAAGAACACAAGTTACTTTATTTCAGCATAATTAAGAATTAAGTAGCATTATTGTTATAAACACAAGAGTAGAACTTGGAAACAACCTGTATTTGGGCTTTTCAAAGATTAATTTTTATTTTGCAAGATCTTTAGGTTATCAGCACTAAAGAGATGGACAGAAGCTGGACCAGTATTCAGTAGCAAATGAAACACTGCTTGTGTTAGTGGTTGTTTAAAATGTCTTGAAAAGGACAAACATTAAAGAAAAAGGGTTTGTTTCACTGAACAGTATTTTAGGGGGTGGAGAATGCTGAAGGCTGCCAGCATTTCTATTTCCAGTTTGTTTGGGATCTCAGGTGAAGTTGGTTGGGAACATTTTTTGGAAGTGACCTTGGCTGACTGTAAGGGATTTTAGTTTCTGTGGGGATAATGCCACTGACTCAGGAGTTCCAGAGTGGTGGTCATGTAAAAGCTTGAGTTTAATTGATGATCATTCTTGCTATGGGAATGCAAACTTAAGTAGCTTTTTGTCCACCCTTTAACTTGTCTGTGCAGTTAGGTGGTTGTCTCTGTTAGAGGATAGATCAGAAACAAGCGGCATCCCAGGAAGAAGAAGTTTTGAAACAGAAGAGAGAAGCAAGGGACCTAAAGCATTAATTGGCTAAGAGGAGACTATACCTATGAGTGTCAGGCTTTGGGTGGACACCTGCTTCTGGATTCAGGGTTTTTTGGTGGACATTACCAAGACCAGCTTCTGATGCGTTCTTGTTTGAATATTGCTGTCTGCACACATTTGTCAGGCTTGTCAAGAAAAGTTACGGAAAGAAACTTTGTCTTCCTGAGCCATGTCCTAAAAAAAACAGGCCAAGTATTGAGTGGAATATTTACTTTAGATGGTTTCTGTGAGCTTTTATCTAATGAAGTGTTTTAACTTTCTTAGGTAGTAGTGCTGTTATTTTATTCTTATCATTGCTCCTTAAATGAAAATGGGAATTTATGACTCTGAAAACTAAAGAAGGTAAAAAGACAACATAACCATATGAATAACAAGGTGGTATCTGGTCCTGTCAGGAAAGCAGGGTAGTTCAGTAGAAATGCCAAGCATAACAAAGTAAATGTTTCAAGAGTCTGGAATGAGAAGATCAGTGCTGATCAAAACAATCTGTAAATATTGTATAAGGCTGTCATTTCATTCTTAAATGAGAAACTGTAGATTAGCAAAGCCCCAGTGATATAAAAGTGGCTAGAGAAAATCAAATTTGAATCTTATGCTTGGGAATAAGGGTCTTTCTTTTTGGCAGTCTTCTCCTCTGACTCAGTACTTTAGTTGGTTCCATGTATTTCTTTGAATCTGGTCTTGAGAGTTTCTGAAAGCATGTTCTGCTTACAGCGAAATATACCCTGAACTGATGGGGTTGCTTCAAAACTTTGTACATTGTTTCAATCACTCAAAGCAAAGCATTCTCTGGGACATCTCCTGTGTAGTGAAGTGTGTCTTGCTTACTGAAGTCAAAGAAAACTGCAGATAGACTGCAATGCTGTGGGTCAGGCAGTGTGATGGAAAAGTAGCCCGAGTCACAGGCACACGGTTCTGCACTTAAGTAGGCATGGGCTTAGACAGGGGCTAATCACAGGGCTGAATTGTAGCATTTCGAAAATGAATGAGTCTTTTGCTGATCATTTTTCTCCATGGTGTATTTTTCTCCTTTATTTCTAAGGGATACTGCCAAGTAGATTTAGTTTGAAATTTTTATTGATAGCTGGTAATTTTATTTTTGACATTGAGTGCTTTAAACATTTTGTTCCTTTGATTCCACCTTGGCTATTTACTTGTATGTGAGCCAAATGAGGTTTTTTTTATATAGAGATATTCATGATGGACGCAAGTGAATCTGAAAAGTGGTTTTCTTTTCCTCTTTTTCTGTTCCTCTAGGTTCATTTTGTTTTTATGTCACTCAGTATAAGCTAGTTACACGTTCCTGTTTGTAATCATAGAAAAAGGGAGAATGGACAGCAGACAGCTCATAAAACTTGATATGGACAGCAACAAAGAGGAAGCAACAGTTGTGATTAATTAAGCTTTGTAAGAATCTTATAGATGGCCTGATGTGGGTGGACTGGCAAGGTTTTTTAAAATGTCATTTTGCTGTAGATATTACTTTTTTAATTTCTGAGAAACACATTTGCCACACTTTTAAAACTGCAGTGTATTTCTGCAGACATTAATTGACGTTCTTCCAGCAACTACTAGCACTTTAACAAATGGACTGAAAGGTTTTGTAATAACTTCTTACAAAATTGCACTTTTCAGAAAAGAGAACTGTTGTTTTTTCTTATATATATTTATATATATATATATATAAAAATATATAGAGTATGACTACTGTGTGCCCAAGTATATGACAGATAACTAAAATTCTCTGAAAATGTACCTGACATGGAAAAAGGATATAATTCTATTTTATCCACTCAATTTTTGAAAAGAAATAATTAGGTCACAAAAAGTAATTGATAGGGGCAGGGCTTGAGTACAGGTTGTGGTGCTTAGTCTTCTTACTCCATGTCTGGTTTGTGTCTACATGCTTTGGTAACTCATAGATAGTTTTTCTCTAAGATGAGAATAGCTTTAAAGGTGTGAAATACAGCAAGTTCAAAATTGGTCATAATAGCAAGTAGAAAGCAAATATCTTGTTTTCAGTCCAGAAAGGAGATGATGAGCAGGCGTTTCATGGATGAGCCCTGGGTTCAATACCAGGCAATGCTTTCAGAAAAGAAACAGGATAATACACAGCACCACAGGATCATTAGAGATACGAAATTTCTGGAAATAAGAGCTGCATCAAGATAAGAAACATTTTCTGAATCATTCTTCCCTCTCTGTCCTCCTTCTAAGCAATGACAATCACTTTGTCACCAAAATAATTTTTTTCTAAGAATCCACATGTGACATAGCAATAACACACAGAGGCAAGTGCTGAATACCTTTTATGAAATAGATAAATATAATTCATTTTGAAATAATAAGGAATACAACTTGGTTAAGAGATGGAACTGGTCACAAAGCTGCATAAATGTCAAAATGGGGGAAGGAGGGAGTGCTTAAGCTGCTTCTCTGTCTCCTTTGTCAGCAGTCCCCCTGCCCCATTCAGCAGCAGTCCTATCTTTTCGCTAGACATCCTCTTGCTGTTCCTGTAGCAGCCCATCTTCTTGTCCTTAACTCACCTTGCCAGATTCAATTCTAGGTCAGCTATGACATTCCCAGTCCTGTCTCTGCATGCTCAGGGAGTGTCCACATCTCCTGTGATTCCTTTTATGTTTGAGTTGTATCAGTTCCTTGCTCATCCATGTAGGCCTCCTGCTCCTAGTGTTTGCCTTTCTGCTCACTAGGATAGGCTGTTCTTGAGCTTGGAGGAGGTCATCATGGAGCCATCTTCTCACCAGGACCAGTATCCCATAGCAGTCTTCCATGGGAGGAGCAAGATCCCTGAACAGCCTCAAGTCTGCTCCCTGAATCTTAGGAGTGTGCTCCTGATGTTTGTCTTACATCATCCTCAAATGGTGATTGACAAAAAGCACCAAAAATGGCTGGTGGTCTAGAAAGTGTGTCATAAAAGAATATGTTCCACAAAGTAGTTCTTTGGGTCATTAAAAAGCAATAGAAGGATAAGCTTTTAGAACTGTGTACGGTGGCTTGAAGAGTAAAAGTGGTAATTGTGATGTTCAGGAGTGGAAAGATGCGATGGGCCTGTACTGCAGTTAAAAATACCTGGAGTGGCCTAGTTGGCTAGTTGGGCCAGATGGGATTGCACTGGGTTGGGTTTTGAAAGCTGCAAGCCTGCAAGAAGTGAAGGTTGAAAGAACAAGATAGCGGGTGTGGCAGCAAAGGGTCCTCTTGACCTGCAGGATAATGTCACACTGACCACAGGTGAGAATGAAGTAAAATAGTTGCCTTTCAAATCCCAGGCAGCACTTAAAACAGAAAAACTAACTAATTTGGAAGCCTCATAACCTTAATAAAATGTTGGTTAGAGAAGACAATGGTTTTGCACATCTACTTTTCGGGTAAAAACATGGTTTAGAAGTCTTCCTGTCCAGTTGGAAAATAATGTAAAACTTCTCAGCAATTACCAGTGTATCTCTGCTCAGAAAGCAGAGGAGTATTTTTTGCAGTGATCACCAGCCTGTGCCAAGAAAAGGCATGGCTTGCTTTTTACACCCATAACAACTGCAACTGTATTTAAGTTTCAAGCTTCAAACAATTCAGACGGAGAAGAGACAGCTTTTAGTCACATCAATCTCACCCGCCCTTGGAGAAGTTACTATAGAAACTGTAACAGCAGAAACAATAAAAGGAAATAAAAATGGAAGGAGGAGGGAATGAAGATCTTTGAGAATTTGAAGTAAGAATAAAACAAAATACAAGTAAGTAGCTGAAGCTGGTAATAAGAACCCTTCTTCTTAGATAAATATGATTACAGAAATTAGAGAAGGAAAAGACCTGTAAGGCCATTATGCCATTTCTTTGGGGTCAATATAGGATTGTGAGATACTCCACAGGATATTTTTAGGAGGTAGTCCAGTCTTGCTGTAGAAGTCCAATAAGAGTATGACATAGGTGGGGTGGGCAATGACACTCAAAAGCAAGAAGATATTATAAAGCTGTCTTCAGATTAAGTTATAGCTCTTTAGCATGGTCTTGGACCACATAGCTAGAAACTGCTTGAAGAATATCTTCATTTGATCTGTTACTTAGTTCCTCTGTAAAACTAAACCAATAGATACTCTGTCTGCAGCAGATGACTGTAACTTCAGTCATTCAAAGTATTTTTATCACATTTTTTAAAAATGCTGGTTTGTATGAAGGATGGAGTACTTAAAAAAAAGTTACAGGTTATAATAAAGACATGGGATATTTTTACAACCATATAATATGCCCATGTTGAAAGAAAATCAAAACAATTGTAATCATAAATCTAGTTGCCACTGCTGCCTAGATTGCATTATAGTTCCCACTATCAGTGGAAGGAGAACCACAAGGTGGATACAGAAATGTAGTACAGTCCTCCTCAAATAAAAATGGGTTACATTATATTTAAACAGACAAAAACAACTAACAAACCAAAACAAAGAAAGCTAATTAAACAAATCTACTCTGTAATGCATCAGAATAGTTTAATCCATCACAATTCATTGTTTCCGTTTTGCCTACACTGGTTTATCTTTTATTGCTTAGTATTGTATATTCTGTTAATAAAATAGCTGTTTCCTTTTTCTGGAGTATTTACTTATATTGCTATAGTATTTATTTGAAAGTATTTTGTACATAAGTCGTCTTACTCATTTACTATACAAGTGTTGCCTTTGCCAATGGGGTGGATATTTCCCATAGCAAGGGCAGACCTAATTATTTCAAAACCAGCTGTGATTACCAACACACCCAGAATGCCATGTCTCAGCTAAAATTCCATAAACAGCTTTTCCTTTCAGATTTTAAATTTTGAAATGTTGATTTCAAAATAGCATCTTCCTGCAAAGAACCAGTTTTTCTCCTGAAGGTATGATAGCCCTAATAATATTTAACAAATTCAAATTCCTGTGACTGTGCTCTGTTAACCTAAAGTGCCATACTAATGCCATTGATATGTTATTTGTCAGCCTTGCTTTCTCATTCCTGTAAGAATAAATCATCACACACCAAAGCAGGATAGCTGTGGCATTCAGTAATTCTTTGTGTACTTTAAGCCAAGTTTCCCCTTTCATTTTTTGCCAGTAGAATGTAGGCCAAAGGTCTTCAGCACACACGAGTCCAAGATAGATGCACTTGGCAAAGTAGCCTGAAATCCTGCCCTGAGGAGTTTTGTGCTAGACACTACAGCCCCCAAAATGCTTGTGGCTAAATCTATTCAGGTTTCTCTGTAGGAACCATGATCAATCTGATTCCTGAAAGGCCTTCTGCACTGGAATTTTTGTGTAAAAAGTGAAGAAAGCTCTTTTTTCTTGAAGTTAGGTAAAGATTTTTCACCCATTGTACAGGCTGTCTGAATCAGCTTTCTCATAGGATAAGTCATGTCAAAAAATCTAGTGGAAATTTTCTTTTAAAATAGGGCTTGAGAAATGTGTAAGTGATACTATATAATATGGTATATGTATTGCCATGGAGTTGCACTGTAAATTCACACGGGTCTCATCCCCATCATCAGAGGAAACTGCAGAGCTCCGAGTTCAAGGAACTTTTCAGTTTGAGGCCATGCATTCAAATCCACTGTTTTTCCCGGCAGTGTGAGCTCAATTGCACGTAAGGCAGAGAGAATGTGAAATTCAGTGAACCAAAAAAAGAACAGGCAGAAAGATGATGAATATGTACTAATAAGAGACAGAAATGCAGTTCTGGAGCCTGGAATATGTGTTTCCTGTTTCCATTACTTACTTCATCAGAAGTACTTGAGTGCAGAGGCAGTCTCTCGCCAAAGCTGAATGATAAGTAAGGAGTGAGTCAGGGAATTTTGGGAAGAGAACGGCTAGTTTCAGGCTAAGATTCTTCAGTGTTCTCTGGAGATTTGAGTTTGGCATATCCTTCTTGGTTTTCTGGTGAAATAATTTAAACAAAACATGTCCAGTAATCATTGATTCTGAGGTATATACTATGGCAGTCAGCATTGGAAGGACTTGTGTTTGGCTGTATCAGGTATTATCTACTAGCAAGTCTCAGAAGAATTTCATCCCACAGGCTGGTACTTAGCATCACTAGGCAGGTTGACTGTTCTTTCCTTGTTCTGTCATTCCTGATCTGGAATCCCTAAATAATCAACTCATTAATGTGCTGTGAAACCATTTTTAAAATATTTTATGTAGCTAATGTCATTCTTATGATGATTAGAATCATCACATTGAAAAGCTCATGCAGAAAGGAACACATTTAATTGGAGCAAGACTTCAGTGTGGTGCAGTAAATAAATGCAGAGGGAGAGGGTCTGTCAGATGGGAGAAGCTAGAACATTGTCTCCTTTGGCCAGCTCTGTGCAGCCTAGGACCGTTCAGAGCTGGGAACAGTACCGTGTTATCTTCTGTTTGAAGGCAGCTCCATAAAGCAAGTACAGATTGAACTAAGGTTGTGCAGGCCATAAAGTCTTGTCAAAGTAGAAATCTCAACAATAAAATATCCAGATCACCCAGTGCTCATGAGTGCAAAACAAATTTCAGGTGCAATAATCTGCTGCAGAATCAAGCATCCCAAAGGTTAGTAAGATAACCAGTATGGTAACATCCAAGGATTAAAATGATGAATTCAGTGAGTAAATGTTGGCTTTTGTGAAAACAAGTATCTAGATTTATCCAGTGCCATACAAATGATAAATAAACCTTTTCCCTAGAACAGGGGAACAGTATATGGAAAGTTTTTTAAACGTTACCGTCTAAGTGCTTTGAAATATATTAATGGTCACCATGCATTTCAAGCATGGTTTTTTTTTCCCATCTCTTTTCTCCAATGCATAAAGGTGGAAAGGAGGGCACTGTGGTAAACCTGCCCGTTTCTTCTGAGCATTTTTCCTTCAGAAAACCTGTAGCAGCACTGGTACATGCTTTTTCTGAGACATTCCTTCCTCATTTCATATCCTGTTGAACGAGTCATAAAATTAGATGCTAAAGATACTATTTTAAAGTTAATAGGATAGTCAAAATCAACTCTGTAGTTGTTGACATAAGCCTAACAAACTAGGTAACCTGTTCCAGGCCTCAGATTGCTGTTTTTTAAGAAAATAAACAATTCAACCTTACAGATGCATTGTAAAGTTTGTTAGTTATTAATAAACCAAGATTTTGGCTTTAAGATAACTATGTTTTGAATATATGTATGCATTAAATACTAAGTCAAGAGAAGCAAATTTGTGTGTTACTTCTAGATAGTTTCTTACATTTCAAAAAGAGAGCAACTTCAACTATTTATAAACTGTAATTAAGTTTCTTTACAACATGACTCATTCTCAACAAGCAAGTCCTTTTTCTTTTGCTTTCTTATGAACTGTGTGGGAAAATTAGGGTTCAATCAGTGAAGAATTTACTCAATGCTTAATTACCCATAAACAGCCCTCCAAGTTCTGCTCATGTAGTGCTTGCATAAAGACATGATTTTCCCAACATATGGCTGTCTAAAAGTTGACTTTTAAAAAATGATCTGTAAATTGTAATGTCGGAGAAAGCAGTGTTTTACTGGATTCTTTCTCCAGTCTGCTTCTTTGAGTTCCTCTTACATTAACAGTGTGATGCTTAGGAGAGCCAAAGTAAGAAATCATCAGATTTAAATTACTTTGAGCATGGAACTAAATTAGAAAGGTTTACTTTCCTGAATGAGCTAATTGTTTAAATTTTCCAAAGGAAATGTTTCTATTTCTGTGAGAGAAGGGGTAAATGGGACTTCCTCTGACATAATTTTCATTTTAAATCTTGAGTTTGACAGCAGCATTTTTACCTTCATAACCAAATATTACTGCTTAACTGCATGACTTGTATAAGCTTGCTAGTTGAAGTGACTCACTTACGCAGATGAAGTTATTTTTAGGGAGATAATTTGCACTGTTTAGAAGAGAGGAAAAAAGGGAGAGAGTCCTACTAAGAGCTAGATCTCTCATTATGGTTTACAGAGCTCGTGAACCCAGCATCCAAGCAAAAGATGACTAAGCAAGGGGTCTATTGGTACTTTCAGGAATTTACAGACATGAGTCATCTGCTTATTTTCTGCAGACATATCACCAGGGTACTTTGTGAGTCAGCTGTTATTTGGAAATAGTACTTGTATTCAACATGAATACGTTTTTGTAGTTCTTAGGTAACTAGCATGCCAAACCAACACAGGCTTTTACAGTTTGCCTAGTTCAGGTGTTAATTTACAAAACTGATGTGTTGTTCTTAACTGTGATTCATTTTTCATGGCAAAGTGTGAATGTTGTCTTGCATGTAATTACAGTAACACCTTTGTCAGCTTTGATATTGCATGAAGGCAGATCTGATTTTGTATTAATGTATAGATTGAGAGTCAGACTGCCTACACATGACCAGGTAAAAAGAAAAAATTTCTTTTGCAAGCCATGTGTGATTATGATCAGAATTTGACCTTTCATGTCCAACACACCTTGCCAGCGTTAATTACCAGTGGCATTTGCTTATTTTTTTCATTCTGTGCACCAACAGTATCAATGCATGGGCATTCACTGGGACAGAAGCAAGTTCTTGCCTTCCTTTCCTATTGCTGAAATAATAGCTGGCTACCTTGAGATATGTATAACACTTTAAACTCAAGGCTATTTCCTGTTTACTGGCCTTTTAGGTGTGGTTGTGTTCCAGAATTAGGGACAGGTTTTTTTACTTGGTCTAGAGTCATCCACACCTTGTATTAAGGAAACACTTGGGTTAGAAAACTGGAAGTTTGACAATTTTAGGTGAAGGGTATTACTATAAATCAAAGACAGTTTAAATTTTTCAAAACTCTACTTGCAGTTCAGGGTAATACTGCTGTTGTCTAGATGTGGGATGCACAATTTTGAATCTGGTTTGATTATCTGATTTATGTGATCAATTTATAATTCCAGAAAATTCCTATACAGATTTTGGTTGATAGAATATATTTTGGAGGTACCTTCTCATAACAAATGCAGGTGTTACTGCAGTGAAACCACTGCCTTGATTATCCATTTTAAACAGCATTTCTAGTGCTAGGTACTTTGTCCTGAGAGCCCACCTTTAATTTTAGGTAACAGGGAAAAAAACTGCTGCTGGTTGCATGTGTTATGTAGATGGCAGTTTTGAAGGGAAAGTTAATGGAAGTTCGAAATTCTCAACTAAAAAGTCAAGTACAAGGACTAAACTATTCTTTGAATGCTTTGCTGAAGTTTGTTATTCCTCTCACACGGTGATAAAATAAGAAGTATGCAGACTTGGTTTCTCTTAAGGAGTTGGTACTTAAGAATGAAAAAGATACACTAGAGAAACAATTTAAGCACTCAGAGCTGAAGTAGTATATTTATAAGATTAAAATAGAGAATCAGTCTTCTTGATTCTTTACCCTTTTCCATGGTGGAGTCCTTCAGACACCGAGGCGTGCACATCATTTGTGAGGGGAGGAGACAGCGTGCTTGCTGATAAATGGCCAGGTTACACCAATGTTTTTCAGGGTTGTTATTTAGTAATCACATTATAAAGAGGAATTCGACAGAGCAATCTTTGAATCTAACCTTTGTTAAAGCAGTGATCTGCCCTCAAATTAGCAGAACTCTGCCCATGTCATTAGTGCTTAAATATCTGCTGGAAGCTGCTGTGTGGGCTGAGTCACCCAGACTCTGGGAGTTGTCACGTGTGGCTCAGACACTGGGTCATGAACTGAGCAAGTGCTGTCCTCCGCGGGAGGATTGGTTGTGTTTTGGGACTATGGCCGGAATAGCACATTTCATTATGGCTACAAATACTTTTACTCCTAGAGCTTGGAGGGTCGTTTAGAGAAAAGGGAGATGCGGTGTAGCTGGTACACATCTGAGTATTTAAATGTGATTAGATAAACTGAAAAATGAAGGAACTAGTAGGATGATAGCATGGAATTTGGAAAATAAAACCGGTCAGACCGATTCCTCAGTCTGTTAGCAGAGATTTCACAGGAAGTGCTGGAATCTCTGGAAGTGTTTAAAATACAGTTCCATTGCAGTGTTCTTCCACTGTACAGAATTTAAAAATATTATTTGGAGGATGCAAAAAGTACACTTTTAGGTGCTTTATAAATGAAGCCTACACCTTTAAAAGAAATTAATATTCTTCTGTTAATTTGGGTGTTAGATTAGACATTTAATATTATTAATTCAAGCCTGTTGTCATAACTCAGTTTGACTACAGATTTCTGAAGCCTCCTGAAATAAGAAGTAGACCAAGAAAACACAAACTATAATTCTAACAATGAAAAAGTTAAGCTAAAAACTAGTTCTGACCATGCAAACACACACAGTTTCTAACTGTTGTAGACTATTTTATTGTTCACCAAACCTAGCTGACCATGTGACGGTGATAAGCAAAGGGAACTAAGAAGTTCTGATTTTTATTTTTAGTGGGATATTTTGGGTATTGACTTTACAGTGTGTTTTTAGTTTTGTGGGTGTTTTCTTGTCTAGCAGATGACAGCAAGTCAAAATCTTTTCCAGCTCATATGACTAAATCTTTCTACATTCTATATCAAATCATTTGACCGCTTTAGGACACAGACAGCTGTAAAATGAGGATGATAATGCTTTTGATGTCCATGAGGACACTAAAATATATTGGTTAAAGCAGATAAAGATAAATTTGGTTTTTTAATGGAAAGCATAACAGAATGTATTTTGTGATTTTTTGAAAGGGAAGATTTCACTATAAAAGTATTTTTTTTTAATAACTAAATAATCCTGGTGGAAATTTTATGATTAACATAGCAGTACACTAGCTAAACTTTTTTAAAATCATGTACTTTACAAAAGTGTTTTGGTAAAACAAAGTGTCCCATACAGCAATAGGTTGGAATCACTACTTATAAGAAATGCAGAAGGATGTTTTAGAACTAACCTCAGTTTCTCCTTTTCTGACGCCTTTAAACCAATAGAATGGTCTGATATATTCCCAATAAGAAAAAAAGGAAAAAATACACTGGCATATTTTTATAACTCTTTTTTTCCTTTTGAATTGCAGTTGACCTACCCCTGTACTTTCCTCGAGACCAACCAACCCTAACATTTCAGTCCGTCTACCACTTTACTAACAGTGGCCAGCTGTACTCCCAGGCCCAGAAGAATTACCCATACAGCCCCCGATGGGATGGCAATGAAATGGCCAAGAGAGCAAAGTAAGTCAGATCGCTGTTTCCTACTAAGCATTCCATTTGTTTCATGGTCTTTGGTGGGTAGAAATTTCATGGCTATAACTGTACATTTTCTGTGTTACAAAAGCTGAACCTGTTCTTGTTTCTCATACAGTCCTGGCGTTCCTGTAGATGAGTGTAGACAGATACCTACTAATCATGCTTATTACATTACTGCTAGAGGACTGAACAAAAGAAGGCTCTTTCTGCTAGACTTTGTATGGCATGGGGTGGTGACAGGCTCTGCTCCAGAGAACTTCCAGTCTAAGTAGACGAGATAGCCCCCAGCAGGAGTAACCTGCATGGTAGCAGTCAGTCTAGGTAACTCCCTGGGGTTGTGTGGGTGTTGAAGGGACCCTGAAGGGAAGCATGTGAGATGGAGAGAGCAAGGAAGAAAAACCTGAAAGATCTAGAATTAAGCTGTAATGAAAAGGCACAGAAGAACATGAGGAGGTAGAGCAAACCACCATTCCAGCATAGGAGGCAACCCTATCAGATCGTGTGAAGGCATATCAGATTTTGAGAAAGTTACCTGAAAATCTGAATATCTCTGGATTTATTGCTTTTTTGTTGGATGGAAACTGAGAATTGCTGTCTCCTTCCTCTGCATTTTTTCTGCAAGCCCTTGTTTTGGGCTGGGGAGAGATCACTTCAGTCTGTGTATCTTTTTAGTTAATGATGACAGGGCAACCTCACAGAGAGGTTCTGTTGCAAGGGCAAGCTGCCATAGGCAGTGGTGTCCCCAAAGCTAGATATTGTCCCTGTCTTCTCATGAAGCAGAACAGATTTTACCTGAATGGGGAGATACAGGCAGCAGGCTTGCTGCAGTGTTTTGATTTTGCAAAGTGTAAAAATGTAAGAACAGTGAGAGATTTAAGCAGGCTGATTATCAGTTGTTCAGCATGTAAAAGCATCAAACTGCATAAATCACAAGGCGTATTGGGATGAACATTTTGAATGACAGTCAGAAGATTAAATTAAATCAGCAAACATGCATAAAGAAGAGTTGAACAAAAATAGTTCAAGCTGAGTAAATCAAATGAGTGGCATGGTCAGAGACTGTAATTTGGAAATAATGGAAGCAAACAACAATTGACTGATGCATTTGTAGATTTTTATACTAATTTAAATTCTGTGGAAACCATCAACTAACATTTGATTTGGGATTTTAATATGCATTGTAATAACATTTTTTTTGGTAGTATTTGGTTTTGCCACCATACTGTGGGACATGGAGCACCATTTCTTGATCAACTATGGGGTTTTTTTGTGTATATGGACTTTCTTCTTTCCTCTAGCAGGATATTATGAGTATTTTGTTTATTAAAAAAAAAAAATAAGAAGAACAATAACTGGAAGCATTACTGTGGCTTTTTTTTATGACCATACTACAAAATGCATTTCTTTTGTAGCTGAAAGCTCACAAGTACCTGTGTGCTGTCTGCTAAGTGCATTTGTTTATGAGTGGGTGTATACAAATGCACTTCACTGCCCTGCACTTGAAATTTAGAAGTATTACAACAGTTCTCTTTAAAAGCACTAAATGTGTACACTTACTATCACATGTACGTTTGCTGAGGTTATTCACTCTTACGTTTGAGCCTCTGCATTTAAGTTTTACACTGGATACGTAATATGAGAGGGATGATGAGAAGCGGGGGAAGACAGTGTGCTGAGATGTCTGAAATAGCAATCACTGAGCTGCAAAGAGACAGAGAAACTGCTCCAGTTAAAAGCGCTTCGCTGGCAGGAACAGCTAGTGATTCCTGAGTAGGTACCATAAATAAATCTGTATCAAGAAAAGAATGATGTTATGATACATGTGAGTATATTTCAAGAAAGATTTTTAACACAATTGAGCGTCTTATGTAAACAGTGTTTAAAATACTTGCTAGGCCCTCTTAGAATAGGTCAGTGTGTTTCAGCATAACCAAATAACTTCTTATTCTACTTAATTTTTACCACAGACATGTTATAGACCAAGTATATGGGAATGTATGTTGATATGTGGGAAGGCATTCTAATGAGACATATTTGTTCAAACAATACACGAAAACTTCCCAAATAAAAACAGAAAAAAAGAATACGTGATTTACCCTCTCAAAACAATGTCATTCTACTCTGCTGAAGTAAATTTAGCCCTGGTTAAATCAGAGACAACTTGTTTGGGTTTCTAAATACTGTCAATTAGGTTTTGCTTACATATAGTCTTTCTCCCTCTTAGCGAAATGGTCTCCCAAGCAGTCAGCATTCTTTGAGACAAAACATCTCTGTTTATCTTCCTGCCCATTGCTCTAGGGCCACAGGATCTCCCACTTGATATTCCAGTATCTGACAAAGTTCTCCACCCTTCTTCTCAGACTTCAGGGATCAGTGTACTCTGTCTTCCTCACTGGGGCTAAAGACACCATCAAGGATAGCTTTTGCTTGCTCTTGCACCAACTGTAGGAGCATCATCAAATTTGAGATGGCATCAGTCAGCTTTCCTCATCCTCAGTTTTGGCAAGCCCTGCCTGCCTCTGTTTTCAGCAACTCAACACAGCCTGTTTATTCATGGGCAGAACTGTCATAAGTTCATTCCAAAGGGACTTTGATTCTGTGCCCAGCCTTCTCCCAAGGTTGTTTTGGTGTGGGTTGTTGATTTTTTTCCCAAACAGATGAGCCCATCCAGTTCCTTCAGTGCAGGGACTAAACTTGAAAGTCTTGGTATCCTTGCTTATCTCTGTGGCCCCCAGCAGAAGTAGGCATCTCTTTTGAAGTTAGGACTTAACCCTTTGCTGTAGCTTTGAGACAATCAGTAGTACCTATAGGCAGGAGCAAAATTAGTTCCTTAAATGCATACATATAGAAGTAGATTGTATGCATTCACACCTAGAGACATATCACCTAAATCTAAAAGGCAAATTCTCATATCAGAGTATCAGTTTAGCTGGATCTTTTTTATTCAGAGAGAAAAACTGCCCATGTTCTTGCTGAAGTTATTAAACCAATTTATATCTGTCTGATAAAGTCCATGAAGGCAAGCCTCTTTTTTGTGTCCTCTTAGGCAGATTTTAAAATCACTGGGCTCCTTTGCGGCCCACTGACTTAGACTCCTCACTGAGAGATAGCATCTGGTTATTGAAGCTTGCTATTGTCTTAGCCCAGGGGTTGCCCTCTGGCTTTATTTAATTCTGAAGGACGAATCAAGTCCTGATTTAATAATTTCAATTGCCTCTAGATTGCTTGTTTCCCAGCTAACACAGAATTTTAACCTGTTCCTCCAGCTAGAAACAGGGAAACCAACGACACTAAAATTTTCTTACAAGCTGCTGAGATGCCATTTCCTCTCGGTATCTCAGGCTTTACCTCTTGTAGGTCATTTATTTATATGTCTGTGGCCTCCTGCGTAAGCAGCTTCTCCAGAAGTTTTGGTCCTAAAATACAATGGCAAGCCTAAGAAAAATACAGTAAATTATGGAAAGTTAGCAGCCTTGTTTGTGGTGTACGTGTGAAGTAAAACAGCTCTGTGCAGTTTCCATGGGAAAGCTTTCTTGTCTTTTTGCTTAAATAGGCATTCAAGTGTACATAAATGGAGTCTTTAAAGAACATGCAGACTTGAAGCCTGGGATTTTATGAAGGAGCACTGTAAATAAAGCTTGTTTGTTTACACAAATGAAATTCAGTTCTTGGGTGCACTCTGGCCCAATTTCTGTCCGACCCAGTGCTGCTCTGTAGACTTAGATTCTACTTCAGGGGAGAGCAAGTTAAAACTCAGTTTACTCTTTTATCCTACATAAATCCACCTACTCATCATTAAAAATAGCAGGAGCATGGAAAACTGGTATCACAATAAGGAGTTGTTCCAAGGGTTCATTTTCCCCTTTTTTCCAAGTTGGCTGACAAAACAGGGGTTTCCAAATGACAATGTTATCCCTGACCATTCATCAGTGTTTGCTGAATGTGGTGTAAATTTTATCTATCCCTTAGGGCATTCAGAGGGTGAAAGCTTCAAAGGTCTCAAGTGCTCTCAACTTTATATTGGCTGTTGCTCTGCCACGAGGTCAAGTGCATCTTCAGATTATATGCAGGTGCATCTTGTGCAAGCCACAGCTGCAGCTTCGGTTTGTGCTCAGCACAAGAGTGCCATGGTTAGGAAGCGTCAGGCTGCTGAACTGAGCCATAGCATTTTCAGCCTCAGCCATCCATTTTCCTTAAGTATCAGCAAATTAAATTATGTGTATCATGTGTATAATTGAGGCCCCCACTACAAGAAAGACCTTGAGGTGCTGAAGCATGTGCAGAGAAGGGCAGTGGAGCTGGTGAAGGGTTTGGAGCACAAGTCCTGTGAGGCGTGGCTGAGGGAGCTGGGGTGTTGAGTCTGGAGAAAAGGAGCATCAGGGGTGACCTTATCACTTTCTACAGCTGCCTGAAAGAAGAGTGTAGCCAGGTGGGGATCGGCCTCTTCTCCCACATAACAAGTGTAGCACACGAGGAAATGACCACAATTTGCACTAGGAGAGGTCTAGTTTGGATATTAAGAAAAATTTCTTCTCCAAAAGGGTTGTCAAGTCAGGCTGCCCAGGGAGGTAATGAAGTCACCATACACTACAGATAT
Source organism: Promerops cafer (assembly GCA_013398275.1). NCBI lineage: Eukaryota > Metazoa > Chordata > Aves > Passeriformes > Nectariniidae > Promerops > Promerops cafer. Next base: position 392,577 of record VZSE01015288.1, read on the forward strand.
TTCAAAGGTGTGTGGATGTGGCACTTAGGACATGGTTTAGTGGTGGGCTTGGCAGTGATGGGTTAATGGTTGGACTGAATGACCTTAGAGATCTTTTCCAACCTTAACGGTTCTGTGATTCTATGATTACATTTACAGATTAAAATACTGCATTTCTTAGTCTGATAAAAGGATATTTGAAAAGAAAAAGGGACAGTTGTGTTGCTGTTTAGACATATCCGTTGTAGTATGTCAAAGACTTGCTGTTCTATTCAGTAAATTTTGTGTGCCCTAATGATTTTTTTTTGTTACTTTGACGTTTACCAGTTTCAACTCATCCATCTTTTTATTATTATTCAGATTTCTTTCACATTTTAGGCAGAATATCTATTACTATATTTCAAATTCTTTAAAAATAACAGTTTTCACAATTTTCATGAATCTTCTGAGTTACAGCTATGCTACCATGAATCTCACTATAAAATTTATATAAATATTGCACCCTTTTTATATCTTCTCTTCTTGGTGGGTGTAATTAAGGTAATATTTTTTTTTATTCTTTGGATTGTATTTAAGTATTTTTTTGCATATTTTTAAAAGTATCAAGTTGTATTTGCCTGTATTATGTGATTTTCATGCACATTAGTCATCTTTAAAGAGCAGTTTTCCAAAAACTGATTTATTTGCATTACATATACTCACCTCACAAAGCTTTTTACAACTGTCTTTGTTTCGTGTTGTCTTAAACTTAAAATGGAATTCATAAAAATGAGAGTAAGGAACAGAAGCATAAAAGCCAGGGACATCATTCTTCTCTAGGTGTGTGTGCACGTGTTCAGACATTTGCAATGCTCAGAGGATTCTTTCTGAAGAAGAACGCCAGCATAGGTACAACTAAAGGCTGAGGTGGTGAGCTGGGTCGCTCGTCTAGCTCTGGTTTTTGATAGTTTTGCATCAGAAACTGAACAGAAGTGATTTCCTTGCCTGAAATCCAGTAAAGCTGACATTTTGTTGCCGCTGGTGGGCCGCTCTTCAGAACAGAAAAGGGGCAATACACTGTGACAGCCATAACGAGAAGAGATGTGGCGACCCAGACGTGTGAAGCTTACGAAGAAGTTAATTTCATTTTATAGACCATTAAATCAAAACTGATTTTCTGTGGGAGCGTCAGCTGATCAGAATTATGTGGAAACAGTAGAAAGGAAAATGGAAAAAGCTACGTTTTGTTAAAATACTTAGTGACTGCACTTGTCCTTGTAGTGTGTTCTGCAGCTGATTCACTAGCAAAACTTAATAACAAAATTATTTTGATTGTAAGATATAACAGGTGAAGTAGATAGGACTTTTAATTAGAATTTTCCCAGTACATTCCTTTATTTTTACATAGTTCTTCTGCATACAGTACAGAATACACTACATATACATGATAGTCACACTTCTTGAGTCATATTTTTCATGTAGTTTTCTTTAAATGTCTCCCTGGATAATTAAGTCTGACTCTTAAGTTATGGTATGTTAGTTTCTGACAGGTGCCTGCCAGGGATCTTCAGTGCTGTCATGCATTATGTGGATTTCAGCCAAGACAGAAGGGCCTGGGTATTTGTTTCTGGTCACTTCTCATTAAAGCTTTGACTGTAGGAAAGAAAAACAACTATTTAAAGATGAGGAGTATAGGTGCTAGAGGAAGTGCATAGAAATAAAATCTGTTAGGCAATTAGTTTTTCTGTGATTTTGTATAGATACTCTGTATATGTGTGAACTGTACATATGTGTGTTTTGATATATAGTAAATATTCTTTCTGCAAAAAAGTATTCTTGTATATTGACAAGAGAAATGCACAGAAGAGATTGGAGAAGTTGGCATGGTATAAGTGGAATATAATAGCACTTTGCTGGAAGACAACTGCTTTGTAGGAATGAAAGGTTAGAATTTAATGTAGGTGGTTCTTGGATAACTGGGATTAAGTGGCGTTCTAGAAATACTGTAAAACACAGTAACTGTCTGATTTGCCTTTATTAGAGAACTCCATTATACATTTATGAAAGCTGCTAGTTCTATATTAGAGCATGAAATTACAGTTAGGAACTTACGCAAAAAAAAGTCCTCCCTTTCTCGAGAGAAAAGGGTAGGGAGAAATACATGGGTTTGGAAGGAGCTGAGATTTAACAGCCCAGATAAATACTGTTGCTTGATCAGTTACGAAATAAACAGCTAAATAAAAACATTAAGCGAGCTCCATAGTCTTGTCTTTTGAGTAATACTCACAATTGTTCCATTAAGCTAGGTAAAACTCTGCATTCATTTAGCCCACTATCATGTCTATATCAATAGGTAGTAGTGGATGCCTGTGGAAAAGCATGGCAGAGCATGTAGTCATATTTCCATTGTATGTTCTACCATCAAGGATTTCTTTATCCAGTACTGGTCCACTTCTGCTAGGTAATCTTACCTGGCTTTCCTTCTATTTGCTTGCTTTTTGAACCAATATCATAGCATCATAAAATTCTGTGGCAAGGGATCACATAGGTGTGGTGTGAATAACAAACTGTTGGCTTTTTGCATTCCTGCTTCCTCCTAGCTCAAGTTGTTACCCTCTGTCTCTTGTATGAAGAGAGGCAGCAAATAGTTAATCTGCTGATCCCCTCCATAACCTCTTCATGTCTCTTCTGTCACCTTTTCTCTTTCTCTGCTCACTCCTTCCTTCTCCAGAACCTCTCCATCTTTCTCATCACCCTTGTCCTGCTTCTTTTTTCCTTTACTGTTTCTGTGATTCTCCTTCTGAGTCAGGGAGATGCCTGTTACTCACGATGCATTCATACGGTGATGTAGTGATATTGTCTGATTTACTCTTTATTCTGCTTCTAACAATCTGATTTCATTTTTTGCATACAGATGAAGGCTAGTTACAGTGTCATTTTAGCACCAACATCTCCTTTCTATCTGTTTTTCAGAGCCTGTGTTTTTTGTGGTAGTAAAATTATGTCTTTTTCCTCACATACTCCTCCTTTCATGTTTGTCAATACTGACTTTTCACCAGGCACGTTATCTCCCAGTCGCCTAGTACTGTAAGAACTATCTGCAGTTCCTCATAATTGTGCCTTATTTTTCCTTCCCTGACTAAATTGTTAACATTAACAGACCTTTCCATCTTCCTTTGCTCACTTTTGCATATCATGTAGGAATATGAACAACATGGGTCAGAACACCCATTTCTGTGCACTTCTCAGGTGACTTCAACCTAATGGTATTCATCATTTACTCCTGTCCTTTCCTTTGTATCTTGGCCTCACATCCACTCATGGATCTTTTCCCCTTCTGTGGTAATTCAGGGGTTTTTATGCCTTTGAAAAACCTTCCCAAATACCTGTCGGTAAGTTGAGCAGTGTGTGTCACTTGAATTTTTCTTCTCTGTGTGGTTTTGATACCTTAAGAAAATAGAAGACTTGAGAAGCACAAGTCTGGCTCCTATCCAGTATATCATGCTTACTCAAGTCCACTAATTTTGGACTATTTAGGAATTTTTGTAATTATTTCTATTAAGAGTCTCTACCAATTTGTAAGGTATGGACATGAAAGTCATTGAGTCATAACTCCTTCTATCCTCCCAGACCTCCAGACCTTTTTTCAATTGACATCACACTTCTCTGGTACCAAGCTGTTTTAAGCAGGAGGTTACAAGCTATTTAAGAGTTTAACTTTCTCACACTTGAGTTTCTCTAGAATTTGGGTATGAATGTAATCTGGGGCTGCTGATTTGTTTGTGTTTTGTTCATTTGTTTGTTACCTTTTTGGCTGACATTTCTGCATGAGTTGAATCTTTTGGTACATCTCTTGGAAAGACAGATTCTGGTATGGCAACATCTTTAAGCACCTCCATTTCATTTATTCTTTGTGACTTTATTTCTTCTGAGCATTCTTTTTACTTTTTGACCACATTTTGTACTGTTTGACAAGTGTTTATTTCGAGCTAATTTGTTCCTCAAATTAACTTTGTATTTGTTTTATTCTGCTTTTACCTGTTAGTATTAAGGTTTATTTCTGTCTAGTTTTCCCCTTTGGATGGGTCTCCAGTCCTCTGAGCATTTGCTTTCACTTCTAATAGCAAATATATATCTTCTGAATAGCAAAGATAAGCAACTGATTTAATATGTTTTATATAATCACAGATGTGTGGCGTCTCATCCATTTCCTTCTGACTGGTTTGTCCTAATGAATATCCAAGGAGGTTTCTTTTATGGTTTGGTATGTTGCCTTCGGCCTCTGTTGATAAGCAATCTGGCAAAGCAAAGTCGATGGCATGGTGAAATCAGTACTTTCACCTGCAAGGAAACTTTGTTTTCAGGGATGCTAGTTGTCAGACTCGTTATGGATGCATCTGTGGTGTAACTCTTCATTTCTGCCTCTGAACTACAATTAAGGGATTCAATAACCTCTTAAAGATCATTCAAATTCTATTATAACTACTGTGAGTTCCTCTTTTCTTGAATCTCTACACTTGTCTTTCCTTACAAGCTTCATTCCTGAACATATTCCTGCCCAGCCTTTTCTGCTTTCTCTTACTAGTTATATCATCACTGCTTTCACACATTCTTTACCCTGCCTTTTATGCTTTGAAGAGGTTCCCAGTTGCATCTTGCCTCACATTGACTCTCTCCTTCAAATCTAATAAAAAGTTTGTTAAATAATTGCTCTCCAACAGCAGAGCTCATGGTGCATTTATATAGCCTAGATAAGAGGAAGTAATATGTATCTTGGATAAACACTGTATCTTTAAGAAGTTAACCTTTACCTGAAGTGGGAAAATAGGGCTGTGGCACTTCAGCAGCTAGGAAAAATAGAGCAGACTTGTCATGCTGTAGCTCACAGGACTGGAAATTTCCTGCAAATTAACACTGTATTTAGAAAGACTCTACAAAGACTGAGTTTTTCCATGATGGCCTTGGAATATCATTCTCATGATCCACTGATAAGGAAACAGAGTGACCATGCTGTGACAGAGATATTCCAATGCTACCTTCACAGACACTCACTACCCTGTGGGGAAAATGGAAGTTAAGAAAGCAGAAGCAAAATTTGCTATGATCTAAGACCACAAACCTTCATCTGACTGAAGTACGTATATTTATGTACATTGTGGGGAAGGTGAAGGAAGTGAAGTGTTTTATCTCTTGAACTGACTGGCAAGCAGAAGGCATTGATGAACCTATTTCAAAATGAGAGGTTCATTTTCCTCTGTGTGCTTTGGAACACTTAGATTCACTGTGTCAGTGCAATTCACCTTCGTAAATTTTTAAATGTCTATATCAGAAATCTGTGAGACATTAAATACCACAGTCTTGATTTCCATATGGTTTTAAAAAGTTGCTTTCATAGTTACTGGCCTTGGTCTATATGAACTAATTATGTCCAGTAGCTGCAATTTTTATCTGTTATTGTCAGTAAATGTCCATGCATTTGGAAGGACATATATTCTTGGAATCAAAGTTAGCATCTTTTACAAAGTGATAACCCTACTTATGCTGCTGCTTTAAAATAAACATTAATTGCCAGCCTACATAATGATCTGCAATCTTGGCTCGAAAGCAGTTCCCTAGAGCTCCCTTCCTTTATATTTTGCTTTTAGTCAGGTTGTTATATTTATGGTTGTTTCGTGCTTTGAACAGATTGTCAAAATTCATTTTGCTTTATGGTAAGTTGGGCAGCAAAGTCATCTTAATTTTTACAGCAGACCAATGTTGAATTCTTCATTTTATTTTTTAAAATCTATCGATAACATTGGTTTTTGGAAAGGATGCAAATGTACAACAAAATGAAAATTTAATTTTTATTACTGTAGGCTTCATATGGATTAAAGCTACCTGTTAATTCTGCAATCAGCAAACTGTTGAAAAACATGTCTAAATATAACCATTTCTTGTACATTTCTGTGTGACTTGAATCAGAAATGGCAGTAACTCCAGAAAGAACTTCTGGAGGAAAATGATATTGTTAGTAAAATACAGAAAACAGCTTTTGGACATGAGTGAATTTTAATGTTTTAACTTCTGATATGTACTTGGTTTCACTAGTTCTGCCACTTCTACTTCCTGTTACAGTTTTGGTTTGTTTGTAATTTTGGAGACGTGTTTCTATCACACAATATTATAAACTGAGCTGAAAACAACTGTATTTCTTAAAAACTTGCATTTTGATGGCTGCCTACTGCAGATCTCCAGATCTCTTGATGCTTGATTACTGTTCTGTCTGTCCATCAGCCTGGCTGCACAGTCAGTGTCTTGCATGGACTGGCAGGTAGAAACAGGTAAAAATGTTTACTAATCTCCTTGTAGTTCACAATAAAAGGAGGTAGAGAGAGAGAAATATTAGAAGAGGAAGAGGGATTGTGATGCATTTTTTTTTTGGCACACAGGAAAAAAATTGCTAGCAGCATAATGGCATTGTGCACTGACTCCTTTGTACATTTGTGTGTTTAGCCAGTTACAGTAGCAGTAATTTAAGAACTATTGTCTTGCGGTTGTATAAACATTTCAGATGTTTGCTTGGCATCACCAGTTCTGGAGACATATAAAATGGAGAACTGTGTAGACATTGTGTTTCACGTAAAAGCAAAGTATTTGCTATAGATAAAGCTGCCTAGTAAGGAAATTATAAACCACATCCCAGAGAGCATACTATCAAGAAGCTTAGTTTAGAAACATGAATACATGCCAAGTATCGTTATGTATATTTGAAGTGAGAAAGAAATCCTGGAAGGTACCTATTTCATTCTGCTGCTGTGCTTGGATAAATTGTTGTGATGTTCAGATTTGAATGGTGGTTTAGAAATGCTGCTGTCTCCTGAGTGCCTTGTGCATTCCGTAATAGTCCTGATTTTCATTAGCTCCTGAGCCCTTGCCACATGGCACCTGGCCCTGTTGTGGGCCTGCCTGCCACAGCCCAGTTCCAGCTAGGCAGTCAAAAGTCAGAGTGCAGAGAACTATTTCTTGCTTCAGTTTTTGTAACATCTTAGATGTGGAGACAGTGATATAACATTTTCTCCTAACAGAGGTGTCGCAAAGTGTCGGCTGTAGAGTTGCTCTCCTGTTACCCCATCGTTATCCCAAAGCAGGAGACAGGCTTATTCAGCTTTGCTGTGAGTGCTCATGTATCTTTAGCCTGGTGAGGAATGCTGTGGAAGTGCCTGTGAATAAATAGACAACACGGTTCACCCAATGGAAATATGTTTTTAATGCATTATATATGGTAAAAATAGCAAAGAGGTTCAAATGTCTCATGTCTGAGTTTAGAAGGAAAAAGCTACGCCTCAAATGTTGGCATGAGGCCTATTAAAAGAATGGCCTTTCAGTAGATTTCCACACTTTTATATTCAGCCCTTGTTCAGTGCAAGGCACAGAGATGCTGGAGGAGGGCATGAGCATGGGTTAAGGACATAATGAGCAGTCATATGGAAAATGACCTAAATACATAGCCACTGTTGGAATTAATGCACCCATTTATTAATTTAAGTTCCTTTTGTTAATTAGTGCTAATCACGTTGAATTAGGAAGCTCCTGACAAAAGGAATTTAGAAAGAAAATTATTATATCTATAAAAAAAAGGCTGGCATCTTTGATTTTGTTCTGTCAGAAACAAACAGGAAATCTTAGAAAGTTTTGAAAGTTATGGTAAATACCTTCTGTACAGGAGATGAATTATTAGGGGTTACATGAACCAAATCAGCTGGATGTGCCTGTGTGGTCACAGGAGGACAAATCCTCTCATCTGGCATCCAGAAGGTATTGTTGTAGGTGTTCAGTATTTTCAAAACAAGTTTTCACTGTGTCAAAACAAGTTTCAACAAGAACATAAAAATACAAAGGCACGCACATATGTATGTATGATCCATGCAAAAATACTTTGTACTTCAGAAAGTGAATAATCAGGTGACGTTGATAAAGCCTGGAGAAGCTCTTTTATAATTCTAATATGGCTATAGTGTTGAAACAGTTTATATAACAAGATTTTATTGCAAAGTGTCAGCATAATAATACTAGTCTGGAAGGAATAGGTCAGAAACCTCAAGAAGCCTCAGTCTATCCTTCACTCTGACCTACGCCTTTCTTAATTTCTGTTTTCACCAAATTTAATTGAAAGAGGGGAGAACATTGCTGTTCCAGCTAATTTATGAAGATCAGTCATCTATGGAGTTGATGTTTTTCTATCCGGATTTGAAGAAACTTGTAGATGTCTTAAAGCAGTTCTTCTAGGGTACAGCAGGAAGGAAATATGGGATGCAAAATTATGTAAATCCTAGAGGCACAGTTCCTTTAAAAGAAGTGGACAGCAGTTGGGACAAATGCCTGGGATTCTTGGTTGTATCTCATACAGCTGAACAGGATACAATTCAGTCCTTACCTCAGTCCCGGGATTATTCAAATGAACTTGAATTACCTGCTGGACAATTCAGACAATAGAGAGCTACTGAGGAGAATGGGGTACTACCTATAGACCTTACTCTAGAAGGCTTGGAAGGATTAAGTAGAACTATTCAGAGATCACCATGACTACAGGAGTGCTTGCCCAAGTCAGATCTATTAACTTGAAAAAGTTGTAGAAAAGAACTCATATTTTCCTGTATGCCTTGCCTAGAGTAGGAGAAAATGGATGTTTTTGTCAAATACACTGGCTACTATGATTTTGAGTACACTAAGAGTCTATAATTAGAGCCAGATATTTACAGAATTAAACCACAGTTGCAGTACGTACTAAAATATTTTACAAGAATTAACTAAAATATTGAAATAATGGGTAGTATTTAAGAATAAAGTTTGCTCACAAAGCCAGAAGTAGGAAAAAAATCCAAATGCAATAGCCTGAGTCTGCCTTTAGATGAGAAGTAATACAATACATGTGCCAGTGAGAGAAGGTCTCTATGTCTTTGTGAAAAAATGAAGATTGTGGCTGAAGGGCTTTAATTTGCCAATAAGGACACTGTGCTGGTAGTAGAAGTGTTGCTGTACTGCTAAGTCTGTTCTTGATGTGGACCATCATGATGATTTCATCCCCTTCATTTTCCTCAAATCGTCTCTTGATGGAAAAAGCACTTGAAAGTCCCACATCTTGATCTGAAACAAATAAAACATGAGTGCAAATAGAGCTAGCATGGGTGAATTTGAGAGCAGCATGCTGGAAATCTTGGCAGTCATAAACTGAGGAGTTTAAGGGGAGTATATTTTGTGAATGACTTTGGAAGATGATTCATCACCCCATGATGATTGTCCTTGTCCCAGACATAAAAAGCAGAAATCTCATTGATACAACATGTTGTATGCTTTTTTCCTCACAGAGTTTGAGTCTTGATGTTCTGCTCTGAATTTACCACATGAAGATTTTAAGAGAAATAGAAACACCTAAACAACTCTTTAAACTTTATTACACCAGCAGCAGTAACTAGAACACAATTGTATAGTTGGCTATAGTACCAGTCCAGCAAAAGCAACAGCAGAAATCAAGCGTGTTGGTGTTAGAATGCTTTCCCCATAAATATATGGGAAGTGTTGTTTGATGGGAGATTGAAGCTACATAATTTAAAATCTTTGCAGATTTTCAGCATAGCTGTGTGAAGGCAAAAGGTATTGTCGAGTGGTCAATGCAGATTTTCTACCAACTGCATTTAAAAAACCTAGCACTAAGTTACCCTGGGAAAAAACAGTACGATTAGAATGAAATTTCACAAAAGCATGTGAATTCTGAGTCAAGTATGTTTTAAGCACAGCAAACCCACGTCCTGAGATTTAGACATGTATAGGCTTCTGGAGACCTTGTACCACACTCAGTGTTTCATATCACTGGAAAATATGTAAACAGCAGGTGAGCCAATTCTACCTTCTTTTAGATACTTACCACTTGCAATAATAGCAAGACTTTCTTTCCACTGGATAATAAAGTGAAGGAAAGAGAAGTGCTTTACTCTCAACAGATGTCCTTGAGCGTAGCACCTGTAATTCATTGTACTGTGTCAAGTGTATATAGTAGTTAACTACAGCAAAATGTGTTGTTTTCTGGAGTGATGAAGAAAAATTTCCATAGAAACCTCATAACTTACTACCTTGAACTTGGAAAATGACCATTTGAGGGAACAAAAACGAATAGACAAAAAACAATGGAGTCTTATAAAAGCTCAACAAAGAGTTAGACATGTGCCCATAAGTGTATGAAGATTGGCATCCACTCTAGTCTGAAAGGAAAGCAACTTTTTAAACACTGTTTAAGCTGGGATCTAAACCTTTGTGAGAAGGATGCAACACTCAACGTGTGTTTTACTTTCTTTACATGAGTGTTGATTGTACTCAACACTCACATAAAGAATATTTGTGTACTTCGTACAAATGAGTTTCTCTGTACTTAGAGGAGAATTTATGCAGGTCTTCTGAGCTTGGTGTAAGGTCAGTGTGATACAGACCCACCAAGAACATGCTAGCTGAAAGCTGGAGAAAGAAGGATCTCCATCTTTCCCAGAAACGACAAAAGGCATTGATCAAAAGCTGATTTCTGCCATTTGGCACAGCCCTGACAGACCATAGGTCAAGTTAGCTTTCTTCATCTTCAGTGTAATTCAACAGGTACCCAAATAACTGTAGTTGGGTTTTTTAATAACAGTTCTCCAGAGCTGAAAACCGTATCTAGTGTTTATAAAAGTAATAATTTCAAAATAGTTTGGCGATAACTTGAGGATATCATGTGGCAAAGTTTCTGAAAAAAAAATTTCAGACATTTTTATGTGAATTCCTGTGGTATAGCACAGGTCATAGTTATTGAGGGTGTAAATTCATGTGAATGTGTTAATATGAAGAGAGTATGAGGAATGTATCTTTTTCCAAAGTTCATGTTTATATTCACCATTTCTCTGTGCCTGTATGTACAGGATGCTGGAGCATGAGTGTTGTCTCTTGATTTAAAATCTCTGTAAGGAATAGCATTGCATGTGAAAGATGCCTTTAGCATAGCATTACCATAGCAGAGGATTGTCCTTCAAAAAATTTTATATTTCTCTTAAAGTTATTTCATGTCATCTGTTGTGACATAGTGGTTTGTGTCATGGTCCTATTTGGGCAGAAACACGTGCACTTTGACATCAGTGCCAGATGGTCGATAGATGAAACTTACTCAGAAGGTGATTGGTGCTTCTTTTCCTCCTTACTGGTGATCTCTGCAGAGATTGTTGTAATTAAAATGTTATCATGACCATTTTACAGGAAAGTCATGTATTTTAACACATGGTTTTGTCCCAAACTTTGGATGAAAAGAAAAAAATTTAGAAAAAATTTTCCAGTGTTCCTTAAGGAGTTTCACTTAACCTTCTCCTACTTCCCCATCTTTCCTCCTTAATCTGCTAAGTGTGCTGTAGCTAATACAGTCCTATCAGGTATACTGGGCTTTTGGATCTCTTAGCAAGGCTTTTTTTGTTTTGGTTTGGGCGGGGTTAAGGGAGCAGTGTTAATATTTTTTTTGTGTGTGTATGTGTGATGAACCATAATTATCTCTGATTTTGTTTCATCTCAGATACTTAAGGTGTATGGGAGAGGGACAGAAATGGAGGAACATAACCTGAGTATACTTGTGGTACTCCATTTGCTTCAGTCTGGATAAGACCAAAATGATAAGGGCAACTTTAAGCAGGTACTTTAAGGTAGAAAAAGAAAAAAAGTAGGCATTTAATATGATTAAGTACTAAAGGAATTTCTGTAGTGTATGGAACATTGCCAAGAGGTTCATATGAGCTACCAGTGAAATAACATCATCTTTGAAACAGTACCTCTGGTCAGAATGTAGGGAGGTGTTAGACTGAGTTTTGCAGCAAAGGATACAAGCTCTTCTGCAGGAATCAGTGAAAAGAAAGGATGCAAGTATAGATGAAGTTGATGTGGGAGGGTGTTTGTGGTATCATAAGCATTCATTCTGGAATTTACCTAACAGACAAGGCATACGTAATTACTGCATGTAATGCAGTAAGTGTGGGTTTAATACAATGCACAGAAATGCTATAAAGGAAAAGAAAGAAAATGTAGGAAAATAGTTCTGATTGTATCCCATTTAATGATAAAGAATTTCTACGGTTTTGGAAGAGGGAAGTTTTAAGTAACGTTTATCAAGTCAGTTAAGATCACGTGCATGGAAGAGAGTCTGCAGAGAAGCCATCAAAGGGTGAGGGAGAAGCTATTTAAAATAAGCAAGTAGAGAAGCATAATTAAACGTTAGGACAGATAAAGCAAGGACAAGTAAAAGGCATAGATCCTGGCATTGACAACATGCAGGTGGTTCTCCATGAGCTAGCAAAATGCGTATAATTAAACAGGACTTACAAAAGCTACAATTTCAGAGGTTTGGTAGAAAAAACACAGATACAGAAATGGCACTCAGCTGTTGAGATCAGGGGACAGGCAGACCTTCTCAGCTGGTTTATGTACATGTGTGTGCCAGCATGAACAATCACTTTTGCAGGCATGATTATGAGGGTTGTTTTCTGAACTTTGCTTCAATAAACCAAAGTGTGTTCTGTAACTACACAACACAATCTGTATATGCTATAAAATGTGTGTGCTGGTTGTCCTCTTTCTGGTTTCCATTTCTGGGATCAGATCCTTAGTCCAGAAAGGCTTTTACTTTCCATTGCTCTTTTCAACTTTGGACAGCATCTCATGTGTTTACAGCTTGTGCGCGAAAGCTGACTGCAGCTATCTCTTAATTAATTTGCCGGGGACAGCCTCACAAAGAGAGAGGAGCTTTCTCTTCGTGGCCTTGCAGTGTTATTAGGTGTGAGGAAGTATGGTTGTTGTTCAGTGATTGCCAAAGCTTCTCCTGCACTTATGAAACACATCATGATTGTGAAGCTGATCGGTGTGTGTTTGCTTCAAGAGGTAAACCAGCAGAGAGATCAGGAATCTAATAAATGACATTGCAGCTATTCTCACTTTAGATTTCTTCTCAGTGAGGAGAACAGGAGAGAAATTTATAGAGACCAGTGATAGAAATAGAAAACAAGATTCAAAACAAAGAAAGAGAAAGTGCAAGTTTGGTGCAAAATGCAGTAGGCAGAAACCAAAGGCAGAATGATGAAGCAACTTCTAATGTAACTGGCAAGTAAGGAGCTTCCCTGGGACATGTAAAATACATTTATTATATGGTTGAGTATCTCAGCAAAAAAACCTCAAAGGTACCGTTCTAACTCAATTTTGGATACGTAGGATTAGCTCATTTTATGGATTTATGAGTCACTTGATCCTTTGTAAAGAAGGTAGACTAAGATCCAAAATATACAAAGCACACTTTAAATTTTGAAGTTTAATAAAAGGAATTACAGTTCATACAATGTTGGTAGTATTTATTAGTTGCATTTTATGTAAAGTGCTGCCATCAGCAGTTGACAGTATTGTGTCAAGGTTTCTGAGACAGATAAAGAGCTTATCCACTACACGTATTCCGGCTTCTCTTCACTATTTTCCCGCTCCATTGCCTTGTCTGTCTTTGGGCCTTTTGTACCATATGTGAAGCCTTTTGCATATAGGGGAAATAGGAAACATGGGAAACATCAAGTGCTTCAATTTATGCTTTTAAGATTATTCCTTCCTAATCATATATTTTCTGTTCTTTTCACTAGGACATATTTCAAGACATTTGTCCCTCAGTTCCAGGAGGCAGCATTTGCTAATGGGAAGCTTTAGACAGCTTCGGGGATGGAAACTATACTGGACAGATCCTTCAGTCTGCACATGTCAGCCCAGAAGAAGAATGCCTGGAAATGGGTTGGACTGTCTTGATAGGTTCTTTCTTGCCTCTGAACTGGTTTTGGTAGCTTCAGTTTTTGAAACAAAGACCTCACTAGCATGCTTAGAACTGAATATTTAATATTAGTCCTGCCCCTTTGCCTCTGCCACCACCATTCCTTTATATATCTATTGGATTAAATTTAAAAGGGCGTGTATTGATATGATAACACTTTCTTGTGCCAACAATGTCCTGTACGTTATGCCTTGTTTCCTTGTCTTCAGATGGTCTAAATTAGATTGTTTTTCCCCATGGAAATACAATGTAATGTGTATATTTAGTTCACATTTTCAGCTCATCCTAAGAAAACATAAAACCACCATATGTACCAGGAATGCCTAATGGACTGTACAGTGCCATATTCTGCCTTGGAGGTTTGCGTCTCACTGTGGTTGGTACTCTCACAGGTATGGATATGACTTGCCCACTTCAATTCTCAGTGCCTTTCCAGTTGGTGTGAAGTTAATATGGCAAGGTGTTTGAGGTTTGGTGGTTTTTCTAATACTTCTGTTGAAAGCTCATCTTATGTGAAATGTTAGGCTTTTATGCTTTGTTTTTATTTCCAGTTGTACAATTTTGGTGTTTTCCTAACGAGGTCTCCTTGCCATTACAAAAAAGTTCTGCTTCTTTACTACCAACATGCAAGTAACTAGTTATATAAACCAGTATAACAAAATAAAGCTCCTTCATAGATCTGTTATTTTTCCAAATAAGATAAATACTGCTAAGAAGCAAACTTTCAACAAAGGAATGAATGATGTCTTAGAAAATAGATGATGAAATAATGTAGGGCTATAGGTATTTAGCTTAATGCTTAAGTTCAGCATATCTTCTCAGAAAATATTTTTAAGTGTATGTAACTGGAAACATTACTTCCCCTAATTCTGAAATGCCAAATGTGAAATCCCACCTATTCATCCTTTCTTTCCTGCTTGTGTCAGGCGCACCAGTTGGAACTAATGGTCACGATGTCACTTCCCCAGTTAATTTGTGAATAGACCAAGGTACTTTCCAGTAAGGAATAAAATTAACAGAGTATGTTGCTTATAAATGGTATCTGGAAAATGTGCCCTACTTCTGCTAAATACAAGGAACTAAATGAATAGAATACAGATGATACAGTGGAACTGGAAAACATTTAATTTTAAATTATTCACTATAGCATCACATGCAAGGAAGTCTTGTTAAACCACTTGATTGGCAGTATTCTCCTACCCTTTCTGCAGCTTGTTATTTCACATGAAAAATAGTGCTTTTCAGGGTTTATATTCACCTAGGAAATACAGATGGGTTTTGAGTAGTGAAGCTTAATAATTAAGAATTATGCAAATAATTCGCCTCTAGAAACTACAAGTATTTTTAGCTAGTTTGTGGGCAAAATTTAATTTATGTTTAATCCTGAAGTTCTTGGCTGAAAATTAAGTGGCAAACAAAATCAGAAGCTTTATTGTAAGTCTGCAGAGAAGCCATATTCTGTGCCCCCATTCCTGTGACCCATCCGTTTGTGATTCTCAGTGCATTATCTGAGGACTGTCGACAGTTTCCAAGGTCTGTCTCCCTCTGTGGAGACGTTGCTTGAGGCTTTTGCATGCTTAGAGCAGATATGTAAGGTAATGGTTTCATGTGAATAGCAAAATTATAACTGAACAACCTCAAGTGACTAAGAGCAAAATATTGTTTAGTATACTGGGATGATCTCACCTCTACATTTCTTCAGGTAAAAGCCAAAGCCACAGACACATATTCAAGAATAAGCCAACCTTGTGAATGGGGTGGGAGAAGGAGGGTGGGTAATGAAAAACATTTGTTCTCATAGTGTTCAAAATCTGATAGAAACAATCTCTAGCCATCTTCAAAAGGTATAAACCAAACCCTTAGGTTGCATCAGTACATTCCTGGAATCTTACATTTTATAACTTTGTCTTTGATTCAGTGTTGTACTGATTGCCCCATGAACACAGTGTGTGCTTTATATACCTGATTGCCCAAGTGGCACCAGTTATTTTTTTTTTTTTTCAGAAGTTATCATAATTAAAAGGCTAGCAATTGCAAAATAGTTTGAAAAGAGGTCCACTCCTCAGAATTTAGATTTATTCTCAACCAAAAATGCATCCTTTACCTCAGTCCTAGTTATTTTGGACAATGAACTGCTTTATTATTAAAGAGTTTTGGAAGTCATGTAAGAAATACTTTGAGGGTACAAAAAGCCTAAACCAGCAATTCATTGTGTTGAATTCAATAGGTTCACCAACTTTTCACAACATACATAGAAACAAATCAATAGTTTCAGCCTAATTTTAATGTCATTGGTAGTATTTTGGGGAAAAAAGAAAAAGGTGGAAAAGATGAAAAACTGTACTGTTTGCATGTAAGATAATCCTATCAATTTTTAGATTAGAAGAAAAGGCATTTTTCTTATACTTAATGAGCATCTTCTTTATTTCAAGGTCACCCTTCACTCTCTGACCTAGATGGTATTTTATGGATCCCTTTCTAATAGTTCTCAGAAGTATTGGGAGTGTTAGCTCTCCAAATGGGGTATTGAGAGGAGAGACACAGAAATGAATGGAAGCTTCTCTCCAGGAGAATTACCATATAAATACTATACCAGAAGAGAGAGTTCGTTTGGATAATTTTATATCAAACCAAGTATCCATTGAAGACATTTAAGTTAGCCACAAAAGTTGGGATCTAATGAGTTGGAGTTATTTCTGTTATCTCCTGTTTTATTATAATTTCCATTGTGGCCAGTTTAACGGCGCTGAGACTCTCAGCACTCCCTTCCATATTATGTGATATATGCAATTGAAGGGAGCAGTCAGGCCTAGGCTATTTTCCTTGGTTCCTTATGAGAACCACAAAATGTAGGAGAAAAATAGCAATGTTGCAAACGTATCAAAAAGCCTAAACTCTACACTATCCTAGTTTTGACTGAAAGAATGCAG
This sequence comes from Promerops cafer, assembly GCA_013398275.1. Taxonomy (NCBI): domain Eukaryota; kingdom Metazoa; phylum Chordata; class Aves; order Passeriformes; family Nectariniidae; genus Promerops; species Promerops cafer. The sequence continues at coordinate 409,305 of VZSE01015288.1, forward strand.
TAAGTCTTGAGTTACTAAGCCCTGCTAATGCATGGTTTTCCAAAGGTCCTTAAATCACAAACTTAGAGTCAAGCCTTCATTCATCTGCATACATAATCCACAGTCCTAGAAGTAATACCAAATCTTATGGATTCAAAGTCAGAATTTTTGTGAACTTGCTGGAAAGACTGGACAAACAGCTGGAAGAATAAATAAAAGGTAACTATACCATACATCGTTTGGCCTTCATTGATCTTTCCATTGTGCTGGCTACTGCTTTGTTGATTGGCACTTTTCATTTGCTGAATTGGCACCTTCTGGTAGTGTCACTGTCCTTGAACATCCTCAAGTCCATACAGAGAGGAGACTTGAGTCAGTTTTTGAGAAGAGATCATTGCTGGAGTTAGGGTCTCCTGTGCATTGTTAAACCCTCCGTAGGGATGTTTCTCTGTATGTTCCCTTTCTCTCATCTTGTCTGGAACCTACAGCAATAAGCATCTTTGGTGAATCAGCTGTTGGATGAGATTTAGCTATGAAGTGCAGTACTTTAAGTCTCACTTCAGGTGGTTTTCCACAGAGACTTCTTACTTAGGAAAGAGAGGATTAAGTCTTAAGTACTCTCCATTGAGCAGTGCCCCCTAATACAAGGCTGGGGGTTTAGCAGAGCTCAGAAGCCTGTGTAAGTGATGAGTAGGGACTGCAGATTCTAGACATCCTTCTGTGTCAGTACCCTTAACCAGAGAAGCAGCAGGCAATAGAAACCTGTAGCAGCACGTGAGGATCTGTGCAGGTCTGAAACACATTTCTAGTACCGTATCTGTGCAGCAGTGACATGGAAATGAAGGGGAGAGACCTTTGTCAGTGCAGAAGGGGAGTTTCTCACCTTTCTAGCTTTGTGAGAAAGATGTGCTGCAAGGAGGAAGCAAGCTTTGGACACAACTCATGACCACGATTGTTAATTATGGGGTGCTGTTCCTTGCCCTGCGAAGCAAATGAAGTCTGTGACCAAACTGAACTGCCAGTGAACACTCTTCCCTTAAATTTCTTATGTCTCTGTAATTGATGCATTGTAACACTCATTAAACCTAAAAGTTATTCTTACTTCTTAAATGTTACTGAAAATCCTTTAAGTCATCTCCTTTTCAGTTTTTATTTTCAGGTCTCTGTCCTCTTCTGGGACAATTTTGCTTCATCCTTACTAGTTACTGCTATTTTTAGCAAACTTGAGTTCTTTCTTTTAACAAGGCAACAAGGTGTATGCCAACATCTTGTGGCCCTACATTAAATATAGAATTATTTGTTGTAAAAGTAAGTAGAAGCTGTTTTTTATTTACTAAGCCAAGTGTTGTGTTCTCCACAACAGAAGAATTCTGAGGAAAGGCTATTACCAGATTAGAGAGGATAATCATGCTGATGGCACTGGGTACATTTTTTTTTACCAACTCTTCATTTAATTTCCATGTTAGCAAATTAGCAGAGGCAAAGTGAATTTTCCTTTCCTGAAGGAAGCCTGCACCTAAATAAAGCATTGATCAGACACTATCTTTTCCTGTTTATACTTTGCATCAATAGGCCTGCTCCTACAGGGAAAGCCAGTAAAAGTCTGAAAAATGTCTTTAAACAATGCAGGGGTTTTTTTAATATTTTAATTTACTGATTTCTGTAGATTCAGAGAATAATTTCAAACTTTGTTGTGGGGGAAGGTAACCAACACAAATATCAGAAACATGCAAGTAATTTTAGCTATATGGGAAATAAAAATCTAGCAGTCAAAATATTACTCTGCAAGAAGTCGAGGGTTCTACCATGTATTTCTAAGCATGTGCCTTGAAAGGACATGGCGTGTAGGTGATTTTAGTCCTGCTTTTCTTATTCTATTCCCTGTCTAATGTTAAAAAATAGCTCAGTTCTTGGTTCCAAGGCACTGCACAAACACCATTTTGTTGAAGTGGTAGTACCAAGCAAAAAGGCAAGGGGGGAAACCAGTATTGGCTGCTGAAAATAGGTCTTAAATCATCAAGAAATCAGAAAGGAAGCAAGGTTTGGCATCTGCCCTGCCACTTGCTGAGTCTACAATATATGGGCCTTTAAATGTGCACCCGGTACAAAATACAGGAGGTTTTTCTTGCAGTGCTAAAGAATAAATGCAGTTCTAAACAACAGGAAGTAAAGCAAGCATTTCATTGCAAAATACACACTACAAGTCTAACATTATTTGTGTCTACAGCTCCCCGCGTTTCTCCTGTCACCAGAAGGGGTGAAGAATTAATGCCTCGTGCTGCAGCTGCCCACAGTGAAAATTGATCCTTGGGGTACTCCATGTTTTCATCCAACTCTAGTTAAACCCTAATGATGCTTTTTCTGTCCCTGAGGGTGGCAAAGCAGTACTAGGGAACAGCAAATCTTACACTGTCAGGGGTTTCTGTTCCACTGCTGCTCCATTTCAAGCCCTTGATTTGGGTGGGGCAAGTACTTTGTAAGCCTTCAAGCCTGCCAGCAATCAGGGTACATTTTATTTCCTCACTGTTTATTTGAAATGGTTCAAGCTGATCCTAATTTGACATCCTGTTTCCCTTATTCCACTGTTCCTTTCAGCAAAATTTTTTCAGTACTTGTTTAAAAACCAGAGCCGTCGAGGTTATTTGTGTCTTTCGAAGGGGATGTAGCACTGGTGCAAGAGCAGCAGCTCGAGGTTGGAGCCGTGCCTTTCTTCTCTGAACTGCAGCGTCAGCAGCAGCCCAAGCATCACACACCCCTCCCAGCAAACCTCCCTTGAACTGTGTGTGACAGGCTGGCAACCTGGGGTGACAAAAACCCAGACCCGTTTTCTGCTTTCTCTCAGAGGACCAGCAAAAGGGCCTCTGCTGGTTCAGGTGCTGTGTGTAGCCTGTGAGATCCCAGCTGCAGGAGGTAACGGGCTTTGGTTGCTTATCAGCTGGGACTCGGTTTATTTTTGTGCCCAACACAGGAGCTGTGCTGGGGGGAATGCCACCCTGCTGGTGCTGCTGAAGCCAGGCATTTCCTCTTAATACCTTGATAGGAAAAGGCAGCTGCAAAATCCGGCTGTACCTCAAGTACAGCCCTGCCAGCCAGGGGTGATTTCTTGTGTGTTTTGGCCAACTGAGCCTTCTCTCTGATGAGATAGACACTACTGGCATGCTGTGTTTCCTAGACTTGCTGCACTCATCTCCCTGTCCCTTGTATCCAGTGGTTGCTGGTGTGTCTCAACACACCCATTTTCCTTCTGACTATAGGGGAGCTCTCAGGTAGCTCACAGGTGAACCACGAAAGAGGATGGCATCTGCTGGTTTCAGCAAGAAAGAGGTGAGTTTGGGTGAATGAGTTTAGACTGTGAGAATTTGGCTTGTCTTCCTCAGAGCACCCAGAGCCCTGGTAGCCAAGAAGAAATGACAGCTTCTGTCTAATGGGGTCAGATAGTAAATGGAGCCGTTTCCGCACGGTGGTGGCTGGTGTATAATTATACACTGGGCCATGGCGTGTCTGGTCCTAATAGCACCCGGGACTCTTGGGAGTGACTCAGCCACTGCTTGGGGCTAATTATGGGCAGGTTGCATGAAAAACCCCCACAAATTGATCCTGCCTTCCTCTCCTCCAGTGGATGGGTGTTCAGCAACAACCTGGATTGCTCATACAAAGCTCACACAAAAAGGGTAAATGCCTGCTCGTGAGGAAAAGGCTTTTCAAAGCAGGGCCGAAAGGAACACTCAGAGGTGCCTGGTTTGAAGAGGAGGTGGTGTCTGTCAGGACATTGCTCGGGCAAATCCGATTCCCTGTCTCTGGCATTACCAATTGCTGGAGTACTTTATAAGAGAGATTTAGAAATAACCTATAACAAACCTTCGTTTGTCATACTTGTAGGTGGCAGGACTATTTCTTCTGCCTTTGTCATGGCCATTTTGTTGAATTGGGCATTACTTTTATTGTGGTGCTTTAGAAATGGATCATGGGTCATGGCTCTTTTCAGAACTTAACCGTGTATTCAGCACTGTGCTATGCTGTGGGAAAAGGCTCCTGAGATACTTTGGAGCAGGCTCAAGAATCAGGGAAGTTAATTCAGGGCAAACACTTAGAAGATGATGGAGGTTACCAGTATCACTTTATATAGACCCCTATGTTTGCTAAGACCTTGTACTGATTTTAAAGCATATACCTTAAAGAAACATCAGAAGTATCTCCCTGTGTCTAGTGTTACATACACAGAATTAGGGAAGTTGCAAGAAGCTTTTGAAATGAATTTGCAGGCAGTTTCATGACTGCTTCCTGCCAGGTCTGTTGGACTGTGTTTATGGGGAAGAGTTGCCAAAAATTCTGCCTCGAGAAGTGGCACCATCAAATGCACCAATCTCCAGGATACCAAGCCCACAGCAAAGAGCATTTCCACAAGAACATGAAGTCCCGCAGTGGAAGTGGTGCCCCCCAGAGGCTGGGGCTTCTCCCTGGAGATCTGTGAGCCAGAAGTAGGCAAAGCCAAGGTGGTCCTATCCAGCAACTGGAGATAGTCCTGATTCAAACAAAATGTGGGACTAAATGACCTGATGACAAACCTTTAAGGCAACTTGGATGTAGTTTTATTAATTTTTTTAATTCCTGTGATTCAGATCTAAGCACAAACTATCTTCTTTAAAGATTGTTCAGAGGCAATAGCACCTGGAAACAAAATGAAGAGCGTAAGTGGTGAGATTTCCTAAGTTTATTGTTTCTAACCATTTTTAGATCTTAGAAGGGTAAAACCACAAAATTTAAATAAATTCAGTACTTTTTCAGTCATTCGCTTGTGTTAGTAGGCATGGCTGCAAAAATGTGGCTGATATTTGTACAATACAATGCTCTTAAGTAACTGCCTAAGCTAATTCAGAGCAGAGCAGCTCAAGTACTTGTTGATGCACTATATATGTATTGCATCATCCCTTCATTTTTATAAAAGGTACCTTGATGTTGCTTTGAAGAAAAACTGTGTTTGGATTGAAAGTAGGCTGGGCCTCTGAAACGAGTGCTCCGTGTATACAAACAAGATGCTTCTTCAGGGAGGAGTTAGGGCTAGAAACTGGTCCAACCTGCGTTGAATTCTGGTTGTGTAGACCACTTAAAGAGCAGTTCACAAACAGGAAAGAGTTAAAACTGAGTGAAATGAGCTGCTTTGTGGGCAAGGGTATCCGGGCCGACTGGCAATTGTGGCAAGAAGCTCTGTGCTTGCCAACCTGAGGGGCCTGTTTGCAGGGTAGTTAGCTTTTACATACTGACATCTTGCTATATAAAAATAAGAATTGTTTTGAGGTTTGTCTTTGCACCTTGTCCTGCCACTCAAGATTAAATCTCTCAGACAAAACAAGCTGTTTGGGAGGCGGACCAAGAATGCCTTTACAGTGAAGAAAAATAAAAACACTCAGCCAACTGTGATTAACTATTGAATGCAAAACACTCCCTGGGTTTTGTTTATTTGTAGACTGTAGAAAAAGCTCACAAACGATGCCGTGCTTTCAGAAAACACTTCAGCCTCTGTGTCCCTCTGTTGCTGGGGGAAGGAAAGGATTTTGTCCAAGCTGGTTCGGGAGGGGGCTTTTTTTTTTAATTTCTCAAAGTGTTGTTTATTTGTTTTTGCAAAGGCGATGTACCCAGTTTCCTCCCATTGTGCATATTCCTGCCTCCAGCTGTGCAAACCTGAGCTGGACTTTGGCTCCCTCCCCTCTCACTCCACTGGGCAGGACAGGCTGAGAGCACTCAGCTCAGGCACAGTGCTGCCAGATGCAGTGGCATGCACAGAATCTCTCTGTCTTCCAAATGCTGTCCAGATGAGCACAGGGCGAAGTTGTCATTAAAATAAAATTAAAATTTAAATTTTTTTAAAAAAAAGAAAAGACAAAAGCTGTGAGCTTATTGCTTGCAGGCAGCTGTGAGCATCCACAAGCTTTGAGGCAACCTCTGGAAATGACAGTGAAGAAGCCCAAGCCCATTGTGCTTCATGTGTGTATTTACCTGTTTGTCTTGCAAATGACAACGTCCAGGTGTATGGCCAAGTTTTAGGTTTCAGGGAAGGGAGAGAAAGTGGGTGCTGGCAGCCAGAGAGGGAGGGAGCAGAGGCTTATTGGCACTGTGCTGCTGTGGGCCTGGAACGACACTGCTGGGTATTGTGTTTGTGCTGGAAGGGCTGAAGGTGGAGGCAAGTACGTGGAATTGTGCAGGACTGCTCTTCAAGGTCAAGGAAATGCAGAAAGTAAACAGTGTTAATTGGGAAAGAAAAACAGGATCATTAAGACTCCCTTGGCTCCAGTTTTCTAAATTGCAGGAGTCAAGGCATTTGTATTTTGTCATTAACTTATTAGTGCATCTTTAAATGCAGCACAGTACAGGTCTGTTGGGAATTTTAACATTTAAAGCTGCACTTTCATCCCTCCACTGCACACAGACATAACTGAGCTCTCTAAAGGAAGGACCATACAGTGCAGCTTCTTAATATTGGTTATTGAGTGCAGATTGAAGCATAGGCTCTGCAGTGGTGCCTTCTGGCACCCCAGTACCAGGCATTTATGATGAAAGCATAATCAGGGCTCCTCAGTCCCAACTGCCCAGGTTGAGTCTCCATCACTTCAGTAGTAAAACTGCAAAGGGGACAGTCTGAACAGCAGAACAGTCAGAAACAGGCAATGAGATTTGGCCCAAACAGACTCTGACTTAGGAGCCAGTTGCCTTCTATGAAACGTGAGCAGTATGCAGTTGTTTAATGCAGGAATAGGTGCTCCTGTGGTACAGCTTTTTTCTCAGGCTTGGGCTAGAAAGCCTTTCGGTCCAGTTACTGCAGGTGTGATCAGGACACACCTGTATGCACAGATATGTCAGGGTTAGGGTTTTTTTGTTTTGTTTTTTTTTTTTTTTCTTCTAGGGCTATTTAGCTTATTTTGTTGACAGAAAATATAAAGCCAGTTGTGGCCACTCCCTGAAGTCACAGGGAACAGGCTGCCAAATTAACTCTTCCCATCATATTACTATGTGACTCTTTAAAAACAAACCAGGATCCAAACCCCACTGCAGCAGTTTCTTGTGCATGTGAGCAGCAGAACTGATAACATCTAATCAGCCTGTTTGCCAAGGCAAGACAGCAAGAAGTTCTTGCTTTATAACATTAAAAATGCTTTGTAGTTATATAGGACTTTTCATGTGAGGACATCAAAGTGCAGTACAGGTATTAATTAATTAATTAGGTTTCACAACACCCTTGTGAAGTATTTGTGTCCATTTTACAAACAAGGGACTGAGGCAGAAAGCAAGGATGTGATTTGTCCAGGGTGTTCCGTGGCAGGACAGGAGCCAGGCCCAGCCATGCTGCAGCCAGCAGCACTGCTCCCACCCTGTCTGGGGCAGGGGGAAGCCGTGTCCAGTCTCACTGTGAGAGTGGGAAATGGCTCTGTCCTCAGCCTGAGTCTCTCCTGCCATGTCCCACTGGCATTGCTTGGAGCAGACGTGCTGAGAAGGGCAGTGCAGAGGCTCCTGCTGCCCTCGCTCTGTCTCCGCAGCCTCCTGGCCTGTGCCCCAGCTGGCGCATCCCGTCCTGCCGCCCAGCACCACGATGGGCCCAGGAGGGCAGCGTAGGAATGGCACAAGGCTGAAGGTAATGCCCCTCCCCGAGAGGCTCGGGGCTCTTCACCCCGCTCCATCACCAGCAAAGCCATGCCCTGAGTCACCAGGTGTGAGATTTCAGTCCTTTGGACTATTGCTAAGAGCTGGAAGGCTCTTGATACCAGTTGGGAATAGGCAGGGTTTCCCCCAGAGCTCGCTGTCAACCATGCAGGCATCACCCACCTTGGCTGGCATCACCCAGGGCCAGGACGCTTCTTCACCTGCCTCTTGGGAGGCTCCAGCTGATGCCAGTTGTGCTCAGCACCCATCTCCGGGTCACCTGCGGGAATGGGCCCTGCGGGAGGCAGCAGTCCATGGCAGTCTTGTCAAAAACAAGGAAGCAAAGAAGAAGCAGCCACCACAACTCTCACGTGGCTGAGAGGAGCCACCATGCAGGCAGAGCTCCTAAGGATTCCCCTTCAGCTCCAAGCAAGGTCCCAAACCCAGTGGGAAAAGGACAGTGCTCAATAGCTCTACCTCCTACAAAACCTCTTGGTGGGCAGCACAAGCATGCCTGGGAGAAACAAGTTCGGGCGAGGGAAGCACATGAGTCTGGGGCTGAGGGCAAGTGGCCAGACTGGAAGCCTCTTTCCCAACAGGAGGAAGATGGGGGAGAACTTGCATGATGCTGCTCAGCCGGCCTGCTCCAGCAACAAGGTATTCTGGCCTCTCAGGAGACTGCCCCAGAGCTCTTTGATCATCAGAGAGAATAATGGAAAAAAATTTATTTAATAGAGGTCAAATTAACATAGATTCCATTGGCTAAATGGAGAAAATCTTAAAATAGATGTTCTTTAAAAAAAAATTAAGACCAGATGAGCCTTGTCCAACTGAGAAGCATGAAATGTTCTTCCTAGCATGTTTTGGTTATTTTGTAATAACCATGCATTACACTGATATGTAATTGCATGCAGGGAGAACAGGAGTAGTGTGTAGTGTAGAATTGCCAGACACCACGAGCTACCATGAAGTAAAGCCTATTCATAGTGGTCCACGTTTTTCTGATACATCAGTAATTCCCCTCCTTGAGTCATTTTGCTGAGAAAGTCCTCTTTTTTTTTCCCCCTACAAGTTTTGAGCCCATAACTTTGAAGGCATCTCATTTTTTCATTCACTCTCCTTGAATCCTTAATGCTTAACTGACTATAGTTTGTAAATGAACTATGCCAGAAGACAACATAGTATCAACTTCCAGCTCTCCTTAACCTCCTCCAAATTTTTGATGTTTTGACTGAACTGAAATGTGGAAATTCCTCTAAAAGCATAACTAGAAAAAAAAAAAGACAACAAATCCCGTTGGCCAAGCTATGGTCTTCAGGCCCCAGTTCAAATACAGCATTTAAGCACTTGCTTAACTTACTAATTGAAGTCAATGGGATTTCAAGCACTTTGCTGAAATAGGAGATTCTGTGGACAAGGTTTGTGCCAGTACATTTGTAATACAGTAATAAAGTGGTGCCAGGTTTATTTTGGCTCTGGGTTTCTTTGTGGTGGTGACTGACAAATCCACAGGATTGGACTGACACCAGAAAGGTGATGACTATAAGAGAAGTGATGACAAGAAATAATAAATTTTGAACTGGCAAACACTTTAACTTGGGCAGACTGTAAACCTCTACATAAGGAAAGAAACAGGTCAGTTTATGCTGATAAATGCACTCTTTTCAGGAAGACCTCCAGTTAACCAGCAACTAATGTGCTGGGACAGCTAAAAATTTTGAAGCGAATCCTTTTGTAAGTGGTGTAACTACACCAAAGCTTTTGGAAACAGAGAGGTTTACATCACACGATAGTCTAGTCATATAATCTTAATCTTCTTTTTTGAAAAATAATCATTTCCTGGAGAAAAAACTTTATGCCTTTGCATTGCAGGCAATAGGACAGAGCTCAGCATGGTAAGGGATTTTGTGTCTGTTGCTGGAGGATGTCCAAACCCACCCCACTAACCAATAAATCACTACCTAATTGAAAAGATTCACAGAAACAGATTACAACATCAAGGATGGAACCAGTACGGTAGGAATTAGACTGACAGTGTCCATACGTAGGGTGTGGTATCAAAAGATGATCTTACAGCCTGCCCCCACTTGCCCTTCTCCCTCCTCTTCCTCCTCCTGCCACTCCTTGCTGCCTGATCGCTCACTTCATCGTCCTGCTGGCTCTAGTGCATACCTGGTCACATGGGTTAGTTCAACTTGCTAACCCAGGGGGAAAAAAAAAAAAAAAAAACTTAAAAAAAAGAGAGCAGCATTTTTTGGGTGAGGTTTTTTTTTCCCGTTTTAGTGAGTTGACTCATTACAGCTCCATCAGCCAATGCCAGCAGGGAGAGCATGGCTAGGGGAAACCTTGGTCCTACTGTGGATACAGGCAGTTATTCTGGCTTTGGCCACCTCATGATACCTTGACTGTGGCATGGCAATTTCCACTTTACTGACACAGGACAACATGGACAAGTTATTGCCGGTACATCAAAGACCTGGAAAAAATTAATCAACAGCACCTCCGAGCTATTAGGCATAGACTGTAGTTAGATAAAATCATAAATAATGAAATCCCATAAGGATGTTGCACAACAAGAATTGAAGCAAAGCTCATAAAACTCTTTCCTGCTGCATTTGAACCTTTTCCTTCCACAGAAGACATAGTTTTCTAAAAGTTATTTTTTTTTATTAGCAAACTCCTGCTGGGCAGAGGCGGGAAGGGCCCCAGCCCATGTGATGTCAGGATAAATATGTGGGAAGCCAATGCAGCAGAAAATCCAGCCAGAGGAATGTCTGGTGCAGAGCGAGTGGTGCAGGAGCAAGCTGGCTGCCTCTCCCACCGTCCACAGCGCCTGCGAGGTGCTTGGGCTCGGGCCGTGGCCAGGGCTGGCTGGGAGGGCAGCAGGGTGAGCTGCACAGGCTCAACCCCAGGTGTGTCTCCAGCTCTCTCACCTCTGGGGGAATGCATCCCAAAACGCGTGTTCCCTTCCCAAGGGCACACTGAGCAAGGTGAAATGGATAGGCCTGTCTATCTGATGCAGAAGCAATTAGCCTGGGCTTTAATGAAGGAATTTAGCATCTGAGTGTAGGAAACCTTAACAAAAGACCTTTGCATTAGACTCTGCAAATTTGTTGTAAGCAACAAGTAATAAGAGCAGATTTAGAGATAAAGATAATGAAAAACACTGCATTCTCTTGCCCAAAAGCCTATAAATCAAGACCTTGGCTCTTCTATGCAGAAATGCACTCAGATGTAATTGGAAACAGGCAACACCGATCTGAAACACGCGATCGAGCTCAGTTTGCAATGGCTTGGCTGATGAGGTTTCTAGAACTAAAGAAGAGTCTCTCCCTTCCTAATGCAGTGGTCAGTAACTGCGCCATCGTCCTGCCCGTCCATTTTATCTGAAGCTGCCCAGGGATTCTGCAGCAACGGAACATGCCCTCGAGTCCTGTGGGCCCACCACCATCTGCACGCTGGACAGGCAGGGGAGCCTGGGGCAGGGGGCCTGGGCTGGCAGAGCCACAGGACAGAGGGCCCTCTGCATGGGGAGGAAGAGGAAGGTCTCCTCCGACCGCAAGCCTGGAGCAGAGACTGCGCAGTGCCACCGCCGTGCTAAGGGTGTTTCCTCCCCACGTGCAGCACACCCACTTCAGCTCCCAGCTCCCCTTCTGGGAGAGCACCCCTGGCTTTGATTCGCGGCGGGGAGAAGTTCCCATCACCTCCAGCGTGGCCATGATGAGGATCCTCTGTGACGAAGAAGAGTCACCTACTCAGTTTCTTCCCTCTGGGCAGTGTTCATGGCCCAGAGCCTCAGCTGTGGTGGCTCAGTTTGAACTCAGAGGCCAGTTAGCTGTCCAAAAGACAATTGCATGGGAAAGTTGTGCCGGTTTAAGACAAATCATCAGTTTCGCACCATCACACACCTTGTATGGATATTCTTCAGTTTAACTGCCACTGCTGTGTAAAGTGCTTATTTCAAAGTGAAAAGCCTGTTTTTATCCAGAATTGTCCAGAGGACGTCATAGTGCTGTAATTATATCAGTAATAAACAGTGAAGCTGCCATGGAGAGAGGAGCAAGCACAGCAAGGAGTTCTGCAGGGTGCTGGTGCCAAGCCAGATCAAGGCAATAGAATTTATGGCCGCTATTATCTGCGTGAGGTATATTTATGACTCCCCTCCCTGTTGCTCTGATATCTTCAAATCTCACAATATTTATATATTAATTCCCACAACATTCCTGTAGGTAAGGAAATTGCAACCAAGAAGCCCAGTATTGGAGCCTCTTCATGCAACATGGAGCAGGGTTTGGAAGGTGGGAAACCTGAGAAATTTTCAGCAGTTACAGGTACATCCATGAAAATTAACCATCCATAAAAATAACGTGATGTAAGTAGTTGGGCTATCTACAAGGTAAACAGCTAAATTCCTCTGGGTTGGGCTGTGCAAGGGTTCAGACTAGATGATGACAGTGAGTCTTTATCACTTTAAAAATATACCTGAACTTGCTACCAAAGCAACCCTGATCTGAGACTACTTGATACCGGATGGTTGGAGGCATAGGAAAAGGAAAGTATTCCAAGCACTAAGATTCATAACAGGAAGGGGAAATAATAAGCATGTTTTTATAGATGAAGGTTTGATCATTTGAGGTTTTAAGTAGTGTTTAAATTCTGTCCCTAATTCCTCAACACGTGATTTATTATGCATTACTTTCAGAAACTTCTAATCTCACATAAAACAGCAGAAGGTACTGCTACAAGATACAGGATAAATGAAACAGCATTCCTCTTCTGTTACTCAAAAAGCCTTCACACTGATATGTGGAGTTTATACTTTCATGTCATTTTTGCCTAGATTTTTTGCTGTGACATAGATTGCATTGTGTTCCAAAATGAAAACAGCATTTTTTTTCCCCCCTGTTCTTCAAATGTGATCTTCTAGGGGAGGACACCCTTAAGCAGAGTCCAGCAGGCTCAGCCAGTGTGCAGTCTGCAGGAGGGTTTGTGGTCCGGCAGCTGCAGCTGAGAATTCCTCCTTCCATGCCTGTCCCTGAGTCCTGACAGTTGCTCTTGGGCAAGTCTGGCCTCACTTCTCCACGCTGTCCAATGACAATAATTATTCATATTTACTTTGGTGAGTTTAATTAATACTTGTAAAGCACTTTGAGATCCTTGGATGAAAGAGTCTGTTGACGGAAAAAATGCTTTTACAGTGACTGTCAAATAAAGGTCCTCTGAGCTTCCTCAGCAATTGAAGAGTTAATTAGCTCATGCCAGGAACCTGCCAGCCTCAGCAGAGACAGGGTGCTGGGTATGAAGGTGCCCATCCCTGGCCTTTCCTCACTGGGGCAGCTTTGTTGAAGGAACTCCTTCCCTATTCATACCTCTTAGGAGATAATGTCCTTGTAATGCACACATGCACGTTGCATCTTCCACCTGGTTCTAACCATTTTCCCCTCCCTGGTGTGTATCCCACATCCCAGCTGGTGGGGAGGTTGGTGTCAAGTTCCTGATGCCAGACCTAGGCCGGGTCACTTTTCCTCCACACTTGAGGGGCACAGCTCATCCCCTGGACAAGTACTTTTATCCACAGGTGAAAACCTTCCCAGAGAAGCCCAAGAGGCTGGTGCTGGAGTGACAGGCAGGGGGACAAGCTGAGCTCTTCAGTGAAGGAGGTGCTGCCCAACTGCCAGCAGGAAACCAGCTGCATTTCCTGGGCAGGTCCCAGCGTGGTAAGGCACACGCGAAGAAGGCACCCCTGAGTACACCCTGCATTCATCAGGCATTGCATCGGGTCTTTATATAAAGATAAGGGAACTCTGTGCCTCCCTTGGGGACCCCATCCTTGAGCACGACATGGGAAATCAGAAATTATTTTAGCAAAGGAGAACTCAGTCATGGTTTTGGTCAGACACCACAGTTGTACTCTCAAAGCTGAGCAAAAGGCCATGACATAGTTTCCCTTTGCAATATTTGCCCTTCCCCACATCATCACAGCTTCAGGTGGGCAGCACTCGGGAGTGGTGCCTGCAGACCCCACTCACTATGGCTCACACAAGGCTGAAACAGCTCATGGAAAGCACATCAGCTGCTGTATGGGCAAAACCTCACAGCCGGAGCAGTCACAGCATTGTGCTTGTACTAGTTCAGCTCAACAAGGGTCTGCAGGGGGAGAAAGTTATTAAAGCCTTGGGATGACTTGTGAGGAAAGAGGAGCTGTCCTTGCAGGACAACCACGGAGAGGATGAAATCCAGGGTGGGTGGGAGCAGCTGGGCTCCCTGATTCACAGTTCATCTCCATGTCAGCACCAGCACCATTCGCAACAGCGCCAGCAGCCTGGCTGGACAGCACTGCCCCATTCCCCCCTGCCTGTGTGAAGGGGATGAGAGTGGCTGTGTTTGCACAGGTGACGGCAGTTGTTTACTTTCTGTGTCATTCTTTCTGTAGGCTCGTTGCTGGTTTCCTTTCTCAGCTCTTTCAGTGTGCACTAAGGCAGCCTTGCGCCGCCTGTGCCCGGCACGACCAAGCCTGCCTGCCTCTTGGTTCACAGCTTTCCTGTCACACAGCTTTTGTTGGGCTGGGCTTTGCCATGGCAGAGCATGGTGCCTTCTTTTCCTGCACAGACTATGGATGTCCCCAACAATGTGTCCTCAGGGACATCTTCCAGCTGAGCACAGAAAGAGGCACTAAAAGGCACACCAGATATTTCACTCCTGTTGCTCTCCGGAAGTATTTAAGAACATAAAATGCAAATCTGGTACTCAAAGTCCTTCTTTCTGACAAGCTTTCACCTGGGAAAAATCCCCAAACAAAATCAATCGTTCCTTTCCCTGGGTGGGAAATACTGCAGTTTGACTCATGGGATTTTAGACAGCACTTCAAATGCATATGTTTACCAAAAGGGAGCATCTTGTGCCCCAGCTATTTGCCCTTTGAAGCAGCTGGGGAAGGGAATGTGAAGGTTTCTTAGAACATTAAAAGTAGTAGTGAAAGTCACAGGGCCTTTTTCCTTTATAGAATCGAGGCCGAATTTGAGCAATAACCCTTCTGATGTCTCCAGGGGGAGGAGATGTGACGTCTTGAGGTAAACCACACATCCCGTAACTACCACTGTGCCATTCGTGAGCGCTGCCTCCTTACAGAAGTCGCAGAATTGCTTTTCAGCAAAAGTCACCACGTTTTTGGAGGGGAACAGTTCCAGTCAGAGAAAGACCGGGTGGCGGAGAGAAAGAAAACCCGACCGCAATAAAGCAGCCATTGAACCTGAAAGGAAAAAGACGTCAGCATCTCCGGCAGGGGCTCTCCTTTTTTCCTGGTATATCCGTGAACCATAATTATGTGGAAAGAAGTCGTGGGTGGGATCGGCGTGCTTACTGACAAGATGAACTTCAACCTAATGCCGTGACGTTGTGAGAGAAGAAGGTTTGGTTCACCCACCTCGTGGGACCTGCAAACATAAGGGGGTGGCTCAGAGGTGGGCACACACCTGCACGTGCTCATTGGCTTTCATCCAAGTGATGGGGTCCGGGCAGAGCTGGGAGTGAGGGTGCTGCCTCCCAGCTGGGTGAGCCAAGGGGTGGTGAAAATTCAGGAGCAGATGGTCAAGGAGAGCAGAGGAAAAATCTAGGTGCTGTGTGAGTTGAGCTGCATCCCATTACTTTACCAAGAGAGACCTTGGAGGGGTGCAAAGCTCAGGCAAAGGACAGTTTGGAGCTCCTGAGCTCCTCAGTGATTCAAAAGTGTGCAGGGACTTAGGGAGGAGAGCCTTAGGGAATGCTGGTGCTGAGGGCTGCAGGTGAAGACTGGAGGACTCTTTCTGTAGAGTTTGTGCTTTGCAGAATTTGAGGTGAACAGTGCAGTTTGTTGAAATCCTAAATCCCTCTGAAGTGACCTGGTTGGGACACACAAGAAGGAAACCAGAGCCAACAGAAGGGAGTTGGAGGATCTTGAGCACCTTGGTCGAGCCTGGAGGCAGATGCAGTGCTCCCCAGACCTCCCAGGTTCAAATGTCAGGAAGGTGGCTGCTGAGAGCCCAGCTGAGGGGTGCACCTTAAGAGAGCTTCTCAACCCCTTGCTAGGTCATCTCCACTCCCACCAGTCTAAATAAACATTACCATAACAGTGAGGTGGCTGAGGAATGACTGTAGGCAAGGTCTGAGGTGAGCACCTGGTCTCTCTCCAAGTCTGTGACTGAAACAGAAGTCTTGGTATATCTGCAGCTGAGGACTGAGGTGTGCTGTCCAAGTGAAGTAAGAATATACAGCTCTGGAATGGCATGGGTTAGGTCTTTGCTGAGGAAGCATTTACCACCACTGGCTGCACTAGAGGTTGCTTTTTGGTTCTTTAAGGGTAGCATTTTGCTAATTATCTCTTCTGATCTACAAGTTTTGGTCCATTGCTGTCCCTTCTCATCCCTGTTCTTCAAACAAGCTGAGAGGGGAAAATGTGACCATTCACTACACTGATACAAATCCAATTCTTGTCAGCATGTCTCTAGTGGAGCAGCATGGGGATCATCTTTTACCTGGCTCTAAAATCTAGGATAACCATATTTCTAACAATACAGCATTGAATGGTGTTCCCTGACACTTTTCTCCTGTCTGCAATCACCAAGCCTTGCAAGGGCATGCCAGGAGGGACACACCATTCGCACTGCCAGATGTTCCTGCTACTTCTTGACCCACAGCCACCCAGGCAGCAGCAGTGGGACTGCCTGCTCTGCTGGCAAACACATCCATGTGTCTGATATGCTAATGCCTGTGTTTACAGGCTCCCTCAGCCAGCAAGCGCAGGGATGTTTAGGTGGCTGAACCTCCTCCTGTTGTTTTAAGGATTCTGGCAAACAGTCAAGAACAAAAGCTAAGACAGCCAGTTCCCGTTTGTGGGCACGTCCCTGCATTTCAGTGTGGCAAACCTTGTGATTTAGCAAGCGAGAGCCTTCTGCCCCAGGGCTGTTAAAAGCTGCGCTTTTTAAAAGAAAAAGAAAAAAAAAAAGAAAAAAGAAAACAAACCTGTCAAAACTTCCAAGAATATTAGAAAAACACCAGCACGGATAGGCTGCAAGACTGGGACCAGGCTTTCACCAGTGCCTCCACATAGGGGTACTTGCAGGCTGTGAGGCTTTTTAAAAAGCTCCCGTGAGCTTTTTGTTCAGTCCTTTGACAAGTTTGTCTATAAGGAGAAAGGAAGAAAATACCAGAGGCTTTTGCTGCCCTCCTGAATAATGTTTCTTTCTGATACCATTTACTGCTTTTCTCCCCAAAAGTGGGCACCCCGATGTCAGAAGTGGGAAATGTTGGCTCACAGGACTGAGTTCATCGGTGGAAACGGACACGTTTAATCAATCTAGTGTAATACTTTCCACTCCTGCAAGCACTGGCCATGGCTGGTGGGAGCCTAAGCCTGATGTGCTGTGCCTCCTCCCTAGGACCAGCCCCTGGCATGGACTGAGCAGGTTCTCACATGCCAGGTCCCTGTGGGCTCACAGGTGGGCACATGTGCATGCAGGTGTGCATGCAGGTGTGCATCCAGGTGTGCACATGCATGTGCCCTCCCCAGAAGTCCCTCAAGGTGTTGGTGCCAAGGCAGATCCACTGTCCAGCTGGTACATTGGTCCCAGGGCTGCACCAGGCTGGCAAGGGGCAGCCATGGGGAACCTGACAGTGTCTCTGCAGCGGTCCCAAGCTGCCTCAGGAGGATGCAACCATCAGCTGGTAGGCTGCAAGAGAAGACCAAACCTCCATGGTTGCTGCAGTTTCCAGCACAGGGTCACAAGCCCAAAGGCAACGTGCATAAGACTCCTCCTGTCATGAGTGGTGGCATCCTTGCATGGACAGAGAGCAACCTACCACTTCTCTGGGGTGCTGGATGCAGCAGATATGTGGCTGGTGGTGGTCTTGGACCCCTGACCCTCACACTGCCATGTTTAGCTGCCCTTGGAGACAGCCTGGTGGCCCTTGCACCCACCTGGGTGATCTCTACCTGTCCTTTTCCTGCAGCTGCTGGGTCTTCCTGCTTCCTCCTCCCAGCCCCAGCCTCGGGCATCGCAGCTTGTCGCAGCCTGTGCCGGCGCTGCTGCTGGCGGCCGAAGGGCAGCAGTGACTGAGCAGAGGGGACCTGGCCACTTACATCTGGCTTCTTGGCTGTCATTTTATGTGCAGCCAGCATCGGGGCCAGCTCTGGCAGTGAAGTGGAGAGATTGGCCCTGAGTACCTGGTTGTGCGTGTCAACCCAGGCACCTTAAAATGAGAATCCAATTTAAAAAACAACAAACACCGGGAGTCTCCCTGAATCTGCGCACGATGGTGTTGGTAGGAGAGATCTGTGGCATGGCACTCGGCTGCAGGGCTGGTACCCAGAAAGCCAGGGAGCAATCTTCTTCTCTGTTTTACAAATAGGTATTGCCTTTGGGAGCAGGATCAGTTTTAACATATTTATTGCGACAAAAGACAAAAAAAAGCAGAGCTCTCTGCCAAGAGCAAGTGAAATGGGCATGCTTTTTAAAGAACTACCACAGGACTGATTACCTTTCCAAGTAATTAAACGTTGTGAAAGGTTGTTAACGTGCCGATAATAGACAGCTTTGCAAACCGCCAGCACAGCATGATCTGGCAGAGGACAGCACAATGGCAGAGCGCGGGACTCCTCCGCCTTCGCCTTCGGGGCTCCGCGGCCCCCAGCGCTGGGCGCGCCCACAGGGACCGGCCTGCGCCCAGCCAGCCGGGCAGGCCCCCAGACTTCTCCCTGGGCCTGAAAGGCTGCAGGGCTCACTTTGGCTGGCAGAGGGGCTGCCAGGCCACAGCTGCCCGCCCCAGCTCGGCCGGGGGCACGGCCGCGGTGTCCGCCCGCAGCCCGGGGCCTGTCCCCGCCGGCAGCGCGCCCAGGCCGACTCGTGGTGCTTCCCTGGAAACCGGCTCTGCCCGCCCGCAGCGCCTCTTGCTCCGGCCTGCTGGTGGCCTAACGCGTGTCAATAGGCTCCGCTGTGGGAGCAGGCTTGCTGAGGGGCGGGATGCATCTTCCTGAAGCCGTATGGGCACGGGTGCATCAAAACTGGACCCATCAGGCACTCCCACTGCTGACCCCCACCCTTTTGCCGGCTCCCGAGAGTTTTCCCAGTGTGTTTGCCCCAGCTTCACCCTACAGCTTTGGGAGTGCTCTTCTCTTGTATCACATCCCTCTCTAAACACCCTTTCCCTGCAGCCTGGGACAGCACTTGCTGGTCCCAGCTCCTGAGGAGCTCCTGAATTTCTGTCATGACCCCAGGATCACATCTTAGCCAGAGGGATGGTAGGTGAGCACTTATTCAGAGCAAGCACTTCCTGGTCCTGCCCTGAGACCTCAGGTGGAAAAATTCTGCTTTTTCCTTCTCTTTCTGTTCACAGTAGCAAGCGGAAAAATGCAGAGGAAAGAAAAGTACAGGGCATGGTGGAAAGATTCAGTAACATCCTGGGTGGGAGCATCCTTTTAATACTCCAAAAACTAGCCCAGCATTAAAAATACTTGGTAGGTTTTTCTGGACTCGGTGCTGGTGTAATATCATGAATTGTTCTAAAATAACTTAGAGTACCGTTGATATAGACTGTATGTAACTCAAGCTTCTGTGTCATTCTTGGGAGGGAAGACGCGTGCTAATGTCTTTACAAATAATTTGATGGCGGAAGGTGTGGGTGTTAACGTCTTTGAAATGGGTCTTAATGTCCCTACTGACTTTGGGCAGCAGGTTTGTTACCGGGACCAGACAGCCTGGCTCCTGAAACAGGCAAGGGTCTGCACGAGGCTGAACATCTGAATTTTGGGGTGAAAGAGTAGTTTCAAGGGGGGAATATGTGCTAGGCGGTTAGGGAAGGCTGTACCTTCCTAGTACCTCAGCCAATGGGGAAAGGAAGAGGGCAACATGCGGCCGGGAGTTTAGGATAAAAGGAGGCTGCGCCCTCCGAAGCGCCGAGAGAGAAAACCCCGTGGGTGTGTATCCCGGTGGGCTCTCCCTTTATTCGAATAAAGTTGAAGGACTTCTTTATCTCCTTTTTGGACATAAACCTCCGGCATTTGTGGATTTTCACCTCTGGCGTTTGTGGATTTTTCCTGAATTCTGCTGCTTTCAAAAACCCCATTCTGCATTCCTGAGCAAGCCAGGAGTTGATTACAGGAGGTGTTTAGACTAGGACTTTAAGGTAACACTAAGTAACAGCAATCCCCACCTCACATCCCAGAGAATCTGGCGAGTACTGCTGGTACTTAAATGTTATTAAACTCCAGGCAGCCACTCTCTGCAGCGTGAGCACCGTTTCAGCTTCGTGATGTCACCAAGAGGCAGCAAGATGCTGAAATCGACACTCCATGCTCCGTAGTGGCTTATAACGTTGTAGCCAGCTTGGCTCACAGAGACCTGTGACCACGGGTCTGCAGGGAATGGGGACCTCAGCCAAAAGGGAATGCCACCACGCTGCTTCCTGGAGTGAGGCTGCACACATCTGGGTTTGGTGGCACCCTTTCCAGATGGATTTCTGGAGCAGAGCCTCTCCTGGATGGCAAGAGAGGAAGAAAGCCCTCCCAGGTGCTCAGATGCATCCTTGGTCCGTTTTCAGTTCTAAATGCCCACATTCTCAGAAAGCATCAGTGGTCCCAACGGATATTTCTTTTCTAGGGGTGCCAGAGGAAAAAGTGGCTCAGGAAGATGGAAGGAGGCACTGGATTGCACGGACACCCACGGGATGGAGACGAGCCAGGCCATGCAGGGACACCAGCCAGCTCCAGTGCCACTGCCCAGACTGGAAAGACTCTCCCTCCTTCCAAGGTTTTCAGCAGTGCACAGGTCGCTATGGTAGGAGACAGAAAGGACACTTTACAGGTTCAGTCAACTAATCATTTTACCTTTGCGTTTCAGCTGTCTCTTCTGCTCCCCCCCCGAACCCCCGCCACTGCCTCGAGCCGTGTCTGCAGGCGCTGCGCTAATCAATATTACTTGGTGGGGAAAGTAAGTCTCACTTATTGGCCACAAATTCCCCTGAGTGCTTGTGTCAAAGTCTGTCATGTCAGCTGAAGGCAGGCTTACCAGCAGAAAGGTCAAACTGCCTCAACTAGATCTCAGCTCAGCCATTAACTCCACTGTGCTTATCTGCCTCCCACTATCAGGAAAACTATTTGTGTGCACTGCATACCTCCCGCCTTCTCCTCCTCATCTTCCTCCTCGGTGCTGTGCTGCCAGGGACCACTTTGCTGGGGCTGAATCACTCAGGCAGGAACAATGAGCTGTCTGATAAGCTCAGCTGGCCGATCCGCTTGGCCTGCAGCACGTGTTTCAGGGAATAACCTCGGAACTCTCAGAGCATGGATACTGGCCGGAACCCATCCCACCATCCCAGGCTGCAATTGCACAGGGCTCGGTGCCCCTCATCAGCACGGCTGTGGCCTGGTCCTGTTTGCACCTGAGCATGGGCACTTCAGGTGAGAAGTCCTCAGCATCTGTTCGGCTGAGCTATGGGTGCACTGGCAGGGGTGGGATTTTCTACTCCTAAGGTAGTTTATCAGTCCTTTCCACTGCTCAGACACAAGAAAATGTGGTTGTGAGGCCCTGTTCACAAAATACAGCGGGAAAATATTCAAGTCTCTTACCAGACAGGGCAATGGGGAAAGATCCAGGTCCAAGCTCCACGGGGCAGGGCTCCCATCCCATAAAAGACCTCCTGCTGGGACTGTGCTGGCAGCACTGCCTGGGATCTTTTGGGGAAGTCCCTGGGCTGCAGTGGATGAGCCTCGTTTGGCCCTTTGGCTTCTGGGACCAGAGGTGGTGTCTCTGCAGGAGGCAGGAGCAGGGCAAGGCAGGCTCTCACGCTGCTGAAACAGGTTTGGAGCCGGGCAAACAAACACAAGTATCAAGATAAGACTGTTCATCTTGTGCCAAGAGGTGTCTAGAGCTAGACTCGTGGGATCTCTGTTCCCATCTCTCACATCCCGCAGATTCTGGGGCTAGGAGCTTGTTCGTCCCTAGGCAGCAATCTCTGAAGCTGTTTTCTGCTTCCCTACACCAGCAAAATGCCTTGAACTGTGCGTCGTGGTCACCCCTAATAGGCCCTTGTTCCCAATCCACGTCTTGCACCTGCTACTCAGTGGGTTGGTAGGATCTTTGTCCTGGAACATGTTAAGAAGGCTGAAGCCATTTCTGCTTTGAAGTAGGGTTTGGCCTTGTCGGTGTCTGGGATCTCTGCAGAGCTGACCCTGTGGGAGCCAGCAGGACCTCTGGCTGCTGCTCCCACACCACGGCCACGCCGCCAGCCTGACTAAGCAGTGCCAGGGGCATCCGGTGCCCATCCTGCTGCAGGACTGCCCTGCTGCTTCCCCGCCTTTTTCCTAGGCCCTCGGCATCACCCAACCCTGCTTCAGAAAAGGGAAGAGCATCAGGGCATCTGGACTGGAAAAGAGTTAAATTATGCCACCACATTACCTGGCAGCAGTAAGAGTGGCAGCATTGTCGTTGCCCTGAACTGGACAGTGTGGCAGCACTCATCCTGCTGGGAATGTGGGGCAGAGCCAGCTGTGCGCTTGAGCACAAGGGACAGTGTGGCTGCAGTCACCTGAGAACAATTGAGGGGAGTGCCTCCCTGCCCTAAAGATACGCTGTGCTGCTAGAGGGAGGCCCCATGGCCTCGTGCCATGGGGTTATCAGCAGGGGAGAGGGCTCCATGGTCCAAGAGGATATGGGTAGGAAAAGCTCTGTGCTTGACAAAAAGTATTTGAGGAACCACATCCAGAAGCCCTTTGAAGAAGAAAACCTCCGTTCTCCCTTGGATATGCTGGAGCACTTAATAAATAGCTGTAATTAAGCGTGAGGTGGTAGCTTAAGAGCTCGTTCCCAGGAGCTAACATCAAAACATTTGCTCTTAGCACTTAAGGAGACAATATGAAAGCAGACTTCACGAACAGATGAAAGTAGAATTGTCAGGAAGGGCTGGAGAGCCCTGGATATGTGTACACTGCTTCTCCAGAGAGCTCGAGGAAAAGGTCTCGGGAAGGAAAAGAGTTACTTGTGTAATAATGAACGGTGACAGAAAGAGCACCAATCTGCAGGGAGGTGGGAGTGAATTTTAAAACAGGACATGAGGAATAGTATGGGGAGAAGAGGCGTGTGATCTGTCTTAGGTTGTCCTGCCTCTCCCCACACCCCACCAGAGTGCAGCAGCTTCAGTCCCACCTCTCCTGCAGCCACCCCTCCGTCCAGGAGCTTCCCTGCCCCACTGCAGGAACAGCCTCAGCATATCTGAGCTCTCTGACACTGGTGGCAATACACTGTTAAGGTGATTACTGCAGGCTTCTTCACAGGAGATGTCTTAAGGGCTGGAAGAAGAGCGGGGAGAAGGAGAATATGGCTGCATATATGTTAAATAGAAAATCAATGATCTTGCCTTCAGGCAGGTGGCTCGGTGTGGCTGGTGCAGCCCAGCGCTGCTGGGGAGGCTGGAGAAGGAGGTGCTTATGGCCGACTCTGCCACGTGCTTGCCGAGGGCCAAGTCTAAGCTGCTGCGAAGTGCCCTTATCCTCTGTTCCCGTAAAAAACACCGTGAAAAGCATTCCCAGGTTTCAGTCTCCTAATTGCTGCCGAAATCGAGAAGCGTGAGGAGCCAAGGTCTCATTTGCCTTACAATGATCCTCTCCTGCCCTGGAACCTGGGCTGGTCTTAATTTGTCTTTGGTTCAGGCAAGAATGGACTAGGCAGAAGTACATGTTATCTCTTGTTTTTTTGGAAGCAGGGAGCCTATTGCACAACGCAGCTTGGTCTGGATGAGGATTAAAAATGCATGTGTCTGGGGTACTGAGAGCCAGGCTAGTCTGAGTTCCTTCAATCCAAAACAATAAAAAGTATTACAAGGGGCTGATACGGGAATGAGGAGACTCAATTGGACGGCATATGTTTATCCAATGGGATGTACCAATCCCTTCTGTACGTGCGAGCCTGTCTTAGCCAGCAGGGTTTTGTGCTCTCAGGGCAGAAGGAACTCCAGTGAAGTCAATGTAAATACACGGTAGAGCTTCAGCATCACATCTGATGGGTGTGGGTCAGGAGCTTTCAGAGGGCAAGGTGGTGCCGGTCCAGCTGTGGCAGGGAGCTTCATCACCCTACGGGAGCTGTGGGCTTGGCCTCAGGTGTGCCTTCAGCTTCCTGCATTTCTTACAGGGCTTTTAACCTGAGGATTTACAAGTGTCAACTAATTGCATCCACATTAACTGCAGCCAAATATTAAAACAGCCTTGAATGTCATTTCAAACGAGCTGTTCCCAGACTAGGTCTCATGCAAATTCGGCAGGACAGGATAGATGTGCCAAAATTTGGGATAAGGTTTGAAAACAATGCTCAAAATGAGCTTGAGCTGAAACATGAGGAGGGCAGGTAGTTTAGGTTTAATCAACTGCTGAACAAAAAGTATAGAAGCAGTTCTAGGAGGAGGGATGAAAAACACCTCTCTTTTCCTCTTGCAAAATGCCTCAACACTAACACTCCAGCACCCCCATCTTGCTTCCCTGTTTCTGGCCGTTACTCTTTCCCTACACTAAATAATTTTTTGTATTTCTTGCTGCTCAGCAGACTGGATTCTACAAGCCCACCAGCCTGATGTGAAACAGGACCAGGGCCAGGGTTGGTGAGCTCAGGTTATGGCAGTGGTTCCTAACATCTGGTAAGCGTCGGAGCCAGCAGCGTCCTTCACCTGAGGGGGAGGCAGAGCCAAGGGTGGTGACCAGCCAAAACCCAGCCACGGCTTTTGTTAAGTTTATTTATTTTGATGCCTGTTTTACCCTTCCTCTCTTCATCTCTTGACAACTGCAGCCTGATTCCTCTCACATCTTGAACGAATTCTTTCCAGCAGAAAGCAGCATGTGCAGATCACCTGCCACCCAAGGGGAAAAACACACCACAGCCTCACTCTGCCTGCTAGAGCACCTCTCCCCCTCCCCACCCCTCACTCCTCATGCAGTTCGAGCTGGAAACATGGGAATATTTTTACAGCCCTTTCCCCACCTCCCCCAAAGTCAGGTGCTGCCTGAAATAGGCCAGCTAATTTGGAGGGAGAATTTCAATTGCCTGAATAATGAAGGTGCTGAAAACTAAACTGCATCAGCAGGAATTTTAGTCCCAAATTCCTGGGTCGGTGCTAAAAAATAACCGAGTTCTGAAAGCTTAGCCCCTATGGGGTGCTTCATTTCAGAGTTCCCCGAAGGCTCCAGGGTTGAGATGGGTGCTGCTTCTGCCTTCCAAGGAGCACAGTATGAGTGGAGGAAAGCCCACTGCTTTCAGATGGGCTCCTGTGGGAAAATACTTTGTCCGTGAGACAGCTTAAATGAGATTTTATAGCTTGAACTTAGATGACTTCTCCCTCCCTACCAGCAAAAAGGACTTGCCCAGCGCTGGGCAAATCCTCAAGGGAGGGTGGAAACGACACACTTCGTGTCTAGGAGCGGCATTTAAACAATCTGTGAAGTAGCATCACTGCTGCATTCGCCGCAGATCACCTCCGAGCCCGCGTTCTCTGTGTGGATGGCTCTGCTCTATCTGCTGCCACCTTCCAGCCTGTGCTAGTCAGTGACCTGGCAATGCCAGAGCCACCCGCGGCGGGCTGGTACAGTCCTTGTCCCACGAGTTCCTGCTGCAGGGAAGCCCAGGGCTGTCACCTGATGTTCCTGTGACATACTCCGGTTTGGAGACATAGACTGGCTCTGCAGATCCTAGAAGGATAGAGGAGTCCACTTAAAAAGTAAAAATAAATGTAAAAATTAAATTAAAAAAAAATGAAAATAAGGGGGGGAAAAAGAAAAGTAATAATACATATCAAATTTGAATAAGAATGAAAATAATAAAACATTTAAATTAAAACTAAATAGGAAAAAATATTTTAAAATTAAAAATATATTAAAAATAATAACACACAATATTAGTAAATAAAAGAAAAATGTAGTTAATGAAAAGAAATTAAAATTGTAGAAGTAATAACCACGAAAATACAAAATGAACAAAATAATAGAAATATAAAATAATAAAAATAAAATAAATAAAATAAAAA